>LR812520.1:20040243-20212788 GCA_903798195.1 Danio kyathit
CATTAACTTTTTTGATCACCAGCCACTGTGGCTAGTAGTTTTCCAACGTCACTAGCCACTCTGAATTTTTACTATCCATAATTTTGTTGTTGGGAAAATAGATTTTATATGCATAAATTTGACTTTGACATGCTAAAATACTTGATTTAGATTTTGTGTTTTGTCCACATGCCTCGTCATTAATTTCACTTTTTGTGTGTTGTGTATGAGCTTGCTCTGAGCATGAGCAAATGGGTCATGGTTTCATAGTGTTATATTGCAATTACTGATTGCAAATCACTTTTCAGAGCTCAAAATTAAGGATTTACCTAATTTGTCTCTGACTACACCAAACAATAATTATTTCTTAGCCACAAATTTTAAATGTGTCAAAACAAGCAAAATATAGCTGTATACTATACTTTTTATTTAACAAAACATTTCTTAAAAAACAAAGAAAAGCAATTGACTTAAAAAAAAAATAATTATTGTCATGTATCTAAAACTATGCACAGTAATCTGTCCTGGCTAAAGGTCTCTCGGATCACCAGTTAACTACACATAAATGGAGAGTTAATCTCCCATTAAAGCAATATTGTAAAAAAAAAAAAAAGATAAACCATATTAACAAAAATAAAAGCAAATAAAACCGTAAGCAAATGAAAGCAGGTGAAAAACATACCGTGTGGGATACTGAAAGGATGATCACATGCACATGGTTAATTTTAGGCCAATTAATAATCTGTTCAAAGTCAAAGCAACCGGTGCTGCTTACAAAAAGACAAATTTTGAGCTCTTGAAAGCAGCATGACTGTGGGTGCATGTTCATCACTGTTTGTCTAGTCTATTTGAAAGAGGACCGATCACAGTTGCGTTTCCAGACACGGTTGCTTCACGAAAGGAAACAGGAGCGCGCACGCGTTTGCAGTCGCGCGCATCACATCAGCTGTTAGCGCGAGTGATTCGGTATTCCTCTCATTCAGTATTCACTTGCTTTCTTCTGCTCGCGTGACCACAATTATATTTGTCAGTCGTGCTGCTTCTCGATTCTAAGATGGCATTTGCATGCATATTGGGTCAACCTATTGTCGAACCCTGCTTTTAAGAAAACTACAGTTTAAAAATTATTTTCAACCAGTCAAAGTGGCTAGTGGAGGTGTCTGTCTAACCCGCCAGAGCTGAAATCTACCCGCATTTGGTGGGTGTTAATGTAAAGCCCTGTTTGTATCTACTGTAAGTCAATTTAGATGAAAACGCCCGCCTGCCAAATGATTATGTAAATGTGCTGTATTTTGACCAACCTGCTCCCTTGGTCACGAACATAGTTTTGATTTTGCAGCATTTTTCTGCTTCTATGGCCAGGGCTTTCCTTCTTTTCATGCGCTCCCTCTCTGCTCCTCCTTTCCGTTTACGTTCCATGTTTTTGCAGTTGCACAACTGACTCGAAGTTGTAACTCTTATCACAAGTTCTATGCAAATAACTAATCAGGCAGTACGTTGCTGAAATGATTGGACCTTATGGTGATCGCGATCGCCTGATTCGTGGTTTGAGGTGTCCATCAAGCTGCAAGCAGCCTATCGCATGTCGAGGTGAGGTAATCGACCGCACGGCGGCAGGCCAGATTGACCGTCAGGCCACCGGGAAATGTCCCGGTGCTCCCGATGGCCAGTCCGCCCCTGACAACAACAACAACAACAACAAATATACATTCATTTTTTTTTCTTCATCAGAATTTCATTTTTTTTTTTTTTTAAGTCTTGATAATGCATCCACAACTACATTGTCCGAACCTTTCTTGTAATAAATGTTTTGATTAAATTCCTGTAGTGCAAGAGACCACCGCATAAGTCGTTGACTTGAGTTGCACATTCGGTCAAGAAATGTTAATGGATTATGGTCTGTATACACACACAAAGGGATTATGCCACCACCCACGTATACTTCAAAGTGTTGAAGTGCCATTAATAGTGCCAATGCTTCCTTCTCAATCACACTGTAGTTCTGCTGACACTTTGAGAACTTTTTTGAGAAATAGGAAACTGGGTGTTCTACACCAAACTTGTCTTCTTGCAGCAGGACCGCACCAGCTCCTGTAGCAGACGCATCAACTTGTAATTTAAAGGGGACATCAAATTGAGGGGCTTTAAGAATTGGTGCATTACAAAGCAAGTCTTTCGCAGCAGTGAATGCCTTTTGACAACTGGGTGTCCAGATAAACGGTTTTGCAGTACTCAGCAGATCAGTTAAGGGAGTCTAGATAGCTGAGAAGTTTGGGCAGAATGCACGATAATATCCACACATTCCAAGGAATCTTCTCAGTTCACGTTTGTTAGTTGGAATGGGGTACTCAAGTATTACAGTGATTTTTGCTTCCACTGGCTTTACCATCCCTTGGCCAACTTGTTTACCCAGGTAAATGACCATTCCCTTCGCAAACTCACATTTAGCAAGATTCAGTGTCAGTGTAGCATCAGCAAAGCGCTGAAAGACTTCTCTGAGGGTGGAGAGATGTTCTGCCCAACCTGATGAATGTATGATTATATCATCTATGTACACCTCACAGTTTTTCACACCTGTCAGCACATTTTGCATTAAACGTTGGAATGTGGCTGGGGCATTTCGCATTCCAAAAGCCAGAACTGTATATTGTAGGAAATTGTCTGCAGTGACAAATGCTGAAATTTCTGATGCTCTGGTAGTCAGCGGCACCTGCCAGTAACCTTTCAGGAGGTCCAACTTGGTAACAAATTTTGCATTACCAACCCTGTCCACACAGTCTTCTACTCTGGGTAGAGGGAAGTAATCGGCTTTAGTTACCTTGTTGACTTTGCGAAAGTCAGTACAAAAGCGATGGGTGGAGTCTGGCTTTGGAACTAACAGGCAAGGCGAACTCCAGGGACTCTGGCTTGGGACAGCAAATCCATGCTGCAGCATATACTCCACCTCAGTCTTCATGATTTCACGCTTTTGAGGGTTCACTCGATAAGGATGCTGCTTGATTGGGGATGCATTACCAACATCAATGTTATGGAAGCACACTGCAGTTTTTCCAGGCACATCTGAAAACAAGTTAGGGAACTCATGTAACAAATCAGCCAATTGGTTGGTTTGATTTTCATCAAGATGTGCAAGATAATCTTTTAGGTGACTTAAAATAGTAGAATTTTGTAACTTGGTAGAAGAAACTTGAACTTCTCTGTTATTTAACCCATCTTCTTCCATAGTATAGGTTGACACCAATGCCACAGGGGAAGTTGGCACACTTACTGCTTCACACTTTTTTTCTTTTGAAGCTGTGTTACACTTTTCACTGTTACACTCTGAAGTCACATATTTTTTTAACATGTTGATGTGACACATACGACTTTTTCGTTTATGGTCAGGGGTGTCAATGATGTAGTTTGTATCACTCACTTTCTTCTTGACCAAGTAGGGACCAGTAAACTTTGCCTGGAACACAGAACCAGCAGTAGGTAATGAAGCCAAAACAGACTCACCAGGCTGGAAAGACCGTATAACAGCCCTCTTGTCAAAGTGGGCTTTCATCTTGTCTTGTTTTGTTGTAAGATGTTGTTTTGCCACCTCACGAGCACAATGAAGCTTTTGTCGAATAGACTGGACATAGTCAGGTACTGTCATGGATGTTGGATGTTCCATTAACAGCTGCTCACTCAACAATTTCAAGGGTCCTCGTATAGCATGGCCAAATACCAACTCCGCTGGACTGAAGCCTAGAGACTCTTGCACAGTCTCTCTTACAGCAAACAGAAGAAATGGAAGACCTTCTTCCCAATCCTTTCCAGTCTCAACACAGAAACTGCGCAACATTGTCTTAAGTGTCTGGTGAAACCTCTCAATTGCTTCTTGTGACTCAGGGTGGTAAGGACTAGATAACTGGTCATTTACTCCAAACTCTTTCAGAACTTTTTCAAACATTTTTGAAGTAAAATTTGTGCCACGGTCTGTTTGAATTATCTTTGGAAGGCCAAATATAGAGAAGTACTTGATTAACTCTTTTGCAATTCCTCTAGCTTTTATATTACGCAACGGAACTGCTTCAGGAAAGCGGGTGGCAGCACACATGATGGTCAAGATATACTGATGTCCTGATTTAGACTTTGGTAAGGGGCCAACACAGTCAATGATGAGACGTTCAAATGGTTCATTTATGAAAAGGATGGGAATAAGAGGAGCAACAGGCACTTTTTGATTAGGCTTTCCTGTAAGCTGGCAAACTTTGCAAGACTTACAAAATGCTGACACTGCAGATTTAATGCCAGGCCAGTAGAAATATCTTGAAACTCGATAGAATGTTTTTGTCACTCCTAGGTGACCAGACATCACATGTTCATGAGCCAATTTTAACACAGGGGTGCAATAATCAGAAGGCAAAACTATTTGTTGAACTTCCTGACAACTCTCATCATCACTGTCTGGTTTCCATCTCCGCATCAATAACCCATCATCCCAGAAATACATTGCTCCTGACTCTGGTATATTTCCAAGATCTGCAAGTTTTCTGCACTTTTCAAGTGTTGTGTCTTCTCTTTGTGCAGTTATCAAATGGTCACGGCCCACCTTTAAAGGGGTTTTTAACTCTGAACTGAGGTCGGACATAACATCAGGATCTACAGATAGTGTGCACATCAGTGGAGAGGATTCAGGAACTAGAAATGTCTCAGATAGATCCACCACTTCCTTGAACTTTTGTGCTTGTGCACGAGTCACTGCACATGCAGAAAAGACTGAGGGGTACAATAAAACAAGATCAGACTGTTCTTTTAACATAGGAGTATGTGTCACAATTGGGGTAGGGAACACTTCGCCACCTGCTAAATCATTCCCTATGATCAAATCAACACCTTTCACAGGCAATTGTGCACGGACACCCAGTTTGACAGGTCCAGTGATAAAATCTGAACTTAGGTGTACATTGTGCAAAGGCACATTAACACAGTGCATCTCAATGCCCCGGACTAACACATCATGTCCGGTGTAGGTCTCAGCAGAAAAGGGTAGAACACTTTCAATAATAAAGGACTGGCTTGATCCTGTATCTCTTAACATGACTACTGGCTTAAACTTAAAGTCTGGGAAAATAGAAACCATACCCTTTTGAATAAAAGGTTGGTACCCATTTACATCAGCAGTGCCTGACTCTGGCAGTGACTGAACAAAAGCTACACTCTTAGTTTTTGAACTTGAATTTTTCTGTTTCCACAACTGACAATTTGCAATCAGGTGGTCAGGACTCAAACAATAGAAACATTCCCGTTTCTCACCAGCGGTAGGTTTATATTGAGAAACACTCTTGGGAAAATTTTCTCTTCTAGCTGGACGCACATTACGAGGAAAAATATTCCGCGAATCAAATGAAGTAGGTGGGGTAAATTTTGGCTGCCACACAGAGGGAAAAACAGTGCGATGCGTCAACACAAATTCATCAGCCAAAACGGCTGCGCTCGCTAAGCAAGCCACTTTTTGTTCATTCAAATGAACCACTAAATTTTCCTGCACACAATTCTTAAAATCCTCTAGTAAGATTAACTCTTGCAACTGCTCCAGAGTTGTTATCTTACTAGCTAGGCACCATTTATCAAACAACACTCTTTTCTCCCTCGCAAACTCAACATATGATTGACTGGCTGTTTTCGTGTGCCTCCTGAATTTTTGCCGGTATGCTTCAGGGACCAGTTCATACGCGCGCAGTACTGCGGTTTTAAGTGCGTCATAATCGAGAGATGTTTCAACAGGGAGTGAGGAGCAGATTTCTTGCGCCCTTCCAGTGAAAGTACATTGCAACAATAAAGCCCACATATCTTTTGGCCAGCATAATTTACTCGCTACTCTCTCTCAAACGCAACAAAATAAGAATCTACTTCCGCTTCTCTGAACGGCGGTACAAGTTTGATGTATCTACTGGGATCGAAAGGAATATCCGCAGACAACTGATTATTTCCTTCTGACAAGGGACTAGCAACTGTCGGAGAGGAAACTGAACTTTTGGTTCTCGGAAAAGGAACTGGTATCGCAGCAGCCAACTGGGCATCTAAAGCCAGCTTTTGAAGTTTAACATCCCTATCAGTCTCCGCTTCAATAACTTTCAGTTTAATCATTTGAGCTTCACATTCCTGTTTTTTTATTAACAGATCTAATTCTTTAAATCTTACTGTTAACCTAGGGTCTTGTAATGTAACAGAATCAGTGTCAAACTGTTCCACATCCTCAATATTAATAACACCCGCGGCTTCTAACTCCACCCCCTCACCATCATCAGTTTGTCTTGGCAAAATTCCTTCATTTACCAATTTTTCATACAACTCATTTTTAACCACTTGTTTAGTTGCATCTCTAGGCACATCAACATGAAAGAAATCTGCAATCAAAAAGAGATCTTTCTTTTTACACTTGTTAAAGACCTCAGTAGTAGGCGCAAGAGTAAATGATATAAGATCAAAATCCATCTCTTAAGATTTTAACTACTCTTTACTCTCCCTCCCAAAAACGAAAACAGCCAGTAATCAAGAGGAGAAAAGATGTACTCACCAAATAGTTGTTTTGCTGTTCTAGAAAAAAAAAAGCGAGCTAAAGAGAAAAAAAATGAATATTAATCTACAGACGAACGCATAGGACGAGCCCCCAATTGTTACATTTTAAACCTCTTTTCTAGGGGTTTCGGAGAAAAACGTAACACATCAAAATAATAAATTTAGATAAATAATAAAAAATATCTAATTTAATTAGTTTGAATTAAATAATAATAAATCAATGTTTAATAATGTGCGTGGAGAATCTCCTTTTTCTCTATCCCAGCTTACATTCATTCAAAATACAAGGAGGAAAGAAAAAGATTTCAAAAGAAAAATGTTCTCTTTTATTCACGATTAAACAAAGTCAATTATTTTTACATTTCCAGAAAGGGGGTAAACAAAACAAAACTTAAATGTAAACTTTCTTAGCCAAAATCGTCAGGAGAGGGTAAGGCCAAAATAACAAACAAAACAAAAAGCTTCCTAAATAGACTATAAGTCCTATTTTTCCTAATATAAAAAAACTCAAATCAATGACAATGCGCTTACCTCACTTCCTGACTAAACCCAAAACAGGAGAAAACTTAAAAGGGGATAAACCCTAAATAAATCAGCACCCGTCTCTCTACCGGCTTACGTTAACTTTCACATAAAGTTACACTTCACTCTTATGCACGCTACAATCTCACAAGTTCACGTTATAAATATCACACTATATCACTGGGATAGCGAAAATAGGGACTCTCTCTGTGCTTTGCTTCTCTGCCTCTTAATAAAGCCTGGACGCTCTATCAACAGCAACAAATCTGACTTGCTCTGATTGGAAGCAGGTGCGGCTGGTTTGGGAGCGCTGCTCAATGAGAGAGAGAGAGAGGCAGAGAGAGAGAGAGATAATTAAAACAAAAGGGGAGAACAATAAACTGCCACTCACACCAACAACTTATCATCCAAATATATCATAGGATGTAACACCTACGTATGTAAGTACACTATTGTAATTACATATTAAGTATGGGTGTACTTTAAATGTAAGTACAATGTAAGAACATAAAGGTACAATGTAAGTACATTGTACCAAATGTGTAATTTGGGCTGTAGGTACATGGTTATTAAGGCCACCTAATGTAAAGTGGGACCCTTAAAGATTAAAATGTGCTTTTAGAAACTTATAATATTAATATTTTTTGTTGGCTATGTTTAAGATAGGGGATAGAACAGCATAAAGTGTAAAAAAAAAAAAAAAAAAAACATTTAGTCCCGTAAACCGAATAAACCAAACAAGGCCGGCTATAAGATTTTTTGTGATATGCAGACCAGGATGTCGTTGCATTGTGAATTATATTTTTCCACACTATAGGCTAGCCTATGCCGTGAGCAGTTAATAATTTTGCTTTTGAACTAGATATCCAGTCAAAGCACAAAGCATCCCAGCATTATGGATATATTATTAGCTTAATATTATCATTATTAGACATTCGTGGATTGAATGCGCTCTTTTAAACAAGAAGATTTTTTTCTTTATGCAGGCTGTTCGCTTGCATGCGTGTGAAAGAGAAATTAACAGAATGAACATGTGGCTAACTGCGCGTGCCGATATGCCCATTTACTATCTCATTTTATGTCTCAATTATTGTCCATAAATAATAAATGAATAATTAAATAGGCCTAAATAATTATTTACTTAAAGACATTACCAGCAAAACATGGAGAAATGTCCGGCTCATGGTCTAACGCAGTGGTTCTCAACCGGTGGGGCGCGCCCCCCGGACACTCTCGCGGGGGGGCGCGAGTAGGCTACTTGATGGGAGAAAAAAAAAACTGGAAATGACTCCGCTCCATAGTGATAAATAGACGCTGTTTACCAAACGGATTCTGTACACGTAATTTGAAGCGGAGGCTGGGTTTTGGGTGCGTGTTAAACAAACATATACACATAATTAATAATAATAATATCTAAAGATGTCGATCTTGGTGGGTTTTTTTTTTTCAAACACAACTAATTTTGTCCTAATGAGCATAAAAAGTTATGAAAGCAATCGAATGCTTCCATTATGACGTTAGATGTGTGCATTTTTAAAGTGACACCTGTTATTTAATGTAATCAACCAAAAAAATAAAATCTAAATAAGAGATTCATTCGTTGCTTTTTAATCAGAATGTGTCAGTTATACAGTGAAGAAAAGGTTAATGAGATTTGATAACTTCATTCTATTTCATTATAATAGCTATTAATTTTAATAAGCTAAACTGTTTGCTAATGTATTTGCTGCTAATGTATACTATTTATTTTTCCTTTTGTAAATAATAATAATAAAACATATTACTGACCATTTAACTGTTTATTTACAATGAAACAGCTCCAAATCAACATATTTAGTAATTTGGGGATTATTTTAAAGGAGGCCTCGGGGTAATCCCTTATTTTAGTGGGCATATCCCTTATTTTCATATCCCAATGTTGACAGGTATGTTCATCGGATCTATTTTTGCTACTAAAATAGACCAAAAAAATCATTATTTCATCAAAAATATAAGTGACTTAATATTATTAACTTGTTTGTTGAACTGTCATATGAAATCAGTGTCACATTTTCAATCATGAGGTGATGGTAAATTAAGTGATGGTCGATTGTCAGCTCTCTTGGTCATCAGGTCGTGTGATGCATGTTGCTGAACTGTATTCAAATGTTATAAATATAAAAACACCACATTTTGAAATGTAACTGCAGTATGTCAGTTTAGTTTATTTGTGTGTGCTGCACTCATAGACTTTAGAAAACGTCGCTCATTTGTTTGATTTCTCCTCGAGAAGCTGCACAAGCCTCAAAAGTTTAAGGTCCTTGCACCCTGACTGAGTCCGAAACTGTCGTATTTGTTTTTTCATATTCGTCATTTGGTGGCTCTCAATTGTCAAAAACACCCCTCAAAATATTTGTTACGGATGCGAAAAATGCAGAAAATCGAACCATCTGAATTAACGAATGGAAGTTGCAGTCAGAATATAGACTACAGTTAAAGCTTTCCTTTAGTTTTTGTGAAATGCACGCATGCATGCAGCCACGCACAAACAAACATGTTTAAATACATTTATGTTGTTAATAAATAAATAACAATAAATTGTTGTAACAGCAATATCTCCAAGTTTAGTTTTTCACTGTAAAAATTTAATGATTTGCCAATGCAAAGAGAGTACCACTACCTTTTTCCCCCACTGATTATAACACAAACAAATCATCCTCCTGGCAACTTTTTTTTTGTCAAAAGCGACAAATCCAGTGACTTTTGCTGGTGTTTTTGGAGACTTTTGTGGTGTTTGGAGACTCGAAAGCAAGAATCACTCTGCAGTTAGGCCTACTGTGCTCAACTAGCAGCAGCTGCTGCAGTGAGCCCCTCTCCCGTCCAAAAGCAATCATAGGCGGTCAGTCTCTCAGTATTTGCTAATAAATTGTCGGTTCTTTTTGACTTCGTGCTGAACCAATCTGTAAAAATGATAAATCTCATCGAATCATGGCCGCTAAACACTCGCTTGTTTGGGGTCCTCTGCCAGAAGGTGGGGTCAAGGCATGAACAGCTGCTTCTGCACACTGAAAGCATTGATGCAGGAATGTCCTGAACTCTGTGACGTCGCCTTTAAGATTCTCATTCCTTTCGCTTTGACATATTTGTGTGAGGCAGGATTCTCAAAAATGACTGCACTCAAAACGAAATACTGCAATCGTGCACAAATCGAGGATGATTTGAGGCTATGTTTATCAAACATTGAGCCAAGAATTGAGGATCTTTGCAAGGCAAAGCAGGCTCAGGTCTCACATTAAAATCACCTACCTGCAAGCTTCTGTAAAAAATGCAGATGATGCCTACTATTAGGCCTAGTAATAATAACAATAATAAAGCATAAATTAATATCAGAGGTCTGGTGCCAATTCCCAATTATAGCAATAGCCTAGTAGTGATAATAGGCCTATACTGATGATGATGATAATAATAATAATAATAACAACAACGACAACAACAATGAAACATGTAACCTCATTTAATTATAAAGCAATAGCCTAGTAATGATGATAGGCCTACCTACCGCTACTGATGATGATAGTAATAATAACAATAATAATGTGGATGAGGGGTTGTTGTTGTTTGTTTTTTTGGGGGGTGGGGGGTGGTGCACTGGGGCCCCAACTGCAATGAACCAGCTTTGGGGGGGCCGGCTTGCAAAAGGTTGAGAACCCCTGGTCTAAAAAGCTTTTAAGTTGAATGCTACTTCATCAAAAGCATAGAAATACACTGACCTACCTTAAGCAGATCACTAAAATTATAATAAAAGTAATTTTGCCAAAGGATGTAAATTAGCCTAAGTCCCGCAAGTTTATTTTTAATAATTTAGTTTCAGTTCAGTTTTCAAAACGTCACTGTTTTCCTTCAAATTACAGTATAGTAATAGTTTTTTACCTTCTTAAACTGTTAATGGCTCAGTATCTTTTATGTTTTAATTTCAATTTCAGTCACCTTGCACATGCGTGTGAAATATAATGTGAAATAACAGCATAAAAAAGGAAAAGGCAGTCAAAAGTTAGCTAATAGCTAATTCATCAAAATTATATTAAAATACATCCGAAGTATAAAAAAGAAACACCTCAACAAAACAGTCTGTCTGCTATTTTATATAGGCCCGCTATATTTAAAAGAAAGCTGCAACGTGGGCTATATTATTTTAATTAATTTCTGTTTCTGTCACTCGCGGTTCAATGTGCGCGCCTGAGTCATTTATATTAATTAATATATTATTTACTTTTTCTCTCTGTACTGCCTTTTTCATTTTCATAAAATATGAAAAATTCTGTGTGGGTTTTGTCAATTTTTTGACTGTGTTTAATGGGGCTATAAAGATTAGCCTATCAGATGAAATGCATGGTGAAATATATGAAATACAAATGTCTTTTGCTGAATATTTATTTTAATAATCTATATCTTTAACATTTTAATAATCAATAATAAAAATAAAGTATGCTACAATAAGTATATACAACAGCTTATAGGAAATAAACTAAAACTTGTCAGTGTAAATGGGACCTAAATAGGCTACAGTTTAAAGCGAAGTTGTTTGAAAGGATGTCGGGAACGGCATGTCTATTGTTTGGTTCGTGTTGTGCATATTTGAAAATAACTGTCGGATGAAGGCTTTAATTCTCTGCTGTTGTAGCTCCGGCTCAACAAGCAGACCTTCAGTTATGTTTTGTGTTTTTGACGTAAAAAAATATTAATTTTGACGAATGCAAACCATATTCCATGACACCAACATCAATTTGCAAAGAAAATGTGAAAACTACCTGATAGGTTTTCAATAATCAATATAGTATTTCACTATAATTTTCTTAGAAAAACTTTTTTCAAGCTTTTTTTCTAATATAGATATTTTAATTAACATAGTTCATCCCAGAAGTTGTTGTGCATAGAAACATAAGTAGGCCTGCAGCTGTGTGTAGGTAATAGATAACCGGGAATTTTGTCTCTCCATGTTTGTGAAAAATACTGGAGACATCCCCCTTCCCCCATCTCAAACCAAATGTTTGGCCATTGTAGTGTTAATTTTCACAAGCTTTGGAGACGTAACATCCCAGCAAGCATTTTTTGGTTTAAAAGACGTCTATACATAGCCTAGACGTCTAGGCTAAATCACGGCTAAATTTGGGCTGTCAGTGAAAATCTAATAGACGTCTATGCATAGCCCAAGATTAGATGTCTACATTTAGACGGCTAATAGACAACTACATATAGACGTCTAATAGCCGGTGAAATTTGGTCTAGGCTAAAACACGGCTAAATTTGGGCTGTCAGTGAAAATCTAATAGACGTCTAAGCATAGCCCAAGGATAAACAAGTCATCAAAATTTCAGCTAATGAATGGCTATGTTTATACATTTTATAAACAACAAAAATAGGTAACGCTTTCTTTTACAACCCGCAAAGTACCGCGTAAGTACAGTGAAATAACGGTGTACTTTTCTGTACTTATAGTATAAGTATAGTGAAAGTATGTGTAGGTATAAGGGAACAAACTGTAATGTTTGGGTAATAAGAGGGTAACAACCAGATATTCAACACGCAAAGTACCGCGTAAGTATATTGAATTTACGGTGTACTTTTCTATAAATTGCAAAGGAACAAACCATAATGTTTGGGTAATAAGGGGGTAACAGTAAGATAATCAACACGCAAAGAACCGTGCAAGTATATTGACCTTACGATGTACTTTTCTATAAATTGCAAAGGAACAAACCATAATGTTTGGGTAATAAGGGGGTAACAATAATATACTAAACACGCATAGTACCGTGTAAGTATATTGACTTTACGATGTACTTTTCTTTAAGTATTGTATACATATAAAGAATTGTACAAGGGTGGTGACAACCTAATGCAACCTGCAAACACCTGCGTAAGCGCAATAATAATAGTACCCTTATTTTGGGGTTTTTATGTGGGGTGTTTAATGAATAAAAGGTTTACAACCCGTGAAATTATGAAACCCTATTATATACTGTATGTATTTTAAATCTGCAATTCAATATAAAAATATATTTCTATACACAACTTACCTTATGAATGTTTCCTCGTCGATCTCATCACGGCCAGCAATGTCTCAACATCACTATCAACAAATAACTTTGCATGATATAGCTAGGCCTACCGTCAGGATTCAGTGCGAATTAAAACATGCTAGCATTACTGCTGTTTGCAGGAGGGGGAGGGGTGGGGGTCTTACTGTTCAAATATACACTTGTGCGTTGAAGTCCAGCTTCTTTCCTCCTCGTTCCCTGTGTTTAATGGTAAATACAGTATTTGTTCCCCCCTTGTTCCCCGTAGTTAGAGGGTAAATACCACATTTGCGGGTTGTAAATTAAAGTGAAGCATTGTTCCCTTCTTGTTCCCCCTTTGTTCCCTGTAGTTAAAGGGTAAATACACATTTGCGGGCTGTAAATTAAAGTGAAGCATTGTTCCCTTCTTGTTCCCCCCTTGTTCCCTGTAGTTAAAGGGTAAATACACATTTGCGGGTTGTAAATTAAAGTGAAGCATTGTTCCCACCTTGTTCCCCCCTTGTTCCCTGTAGTTAAAGGGTAAATACACATTTGCGGGTTGTAAATTAAAGTGAAGCATTGTTCCCTTCTTGTTCCCCCTTTGTTCCCCGTAGTTAAAGGGTAAATACACATTTGTTCCTCCCTTTTTCCCTGTAGTTTACAGGGTAACTCTTGAAGGTAGTGAAATAAATATACAAACACACAATATATTTCTTTACTTTGTAACCTTTATTTTACTAAATAGGGATTTTAAAACACTTCATCTTAATCAAACATGGTCTCGTCTATCATTGCCTATACTCATTCATTCATTTTCTTTTCGGCTTAGTCCCTTTATTAATCTGGGGTTGCCACAGCGGAATGAACCGCTAACTTGTTGTTTTACGCAGAGGATGCCCTTCCAGCTGCAACCCATCACTGGGAAACATCCATATAGACTCATTCACACACATACACTACAGACAATTTTAGCTTACCCAATGTCACCACATGTTTTTGGACTTGTGGGGGAAACCGGAGCACCCGGAGGAAACCCACGCTAACACGGGGAGAACATGCAAACTCCACACAGAAATGCCAACTGACCCAGCCGGGGCTCGAACCAGCGACTTTCTTGTTGTGAGGCGATTGTGCTACCCACTGTGCCACCGTACTGCCCTGCCTATACTCAAACAACAAAATAACACATTATTTCCTTCCCCCTTTTTCTGGCATCTCTTGCTTGGCTTCTTTTTTTCTGCTCTTCTTCGTAGCTTCCACTGAGGACTCTGATGGTGAGTGGCTGATGGAATCCCATGGGTCTTGCTGCTCTGCATTTAATATAAAAAATATGAATAGATATTACGGCTTTTAGCAAGCTATACATGTTCCTTTTGCTGTTTAATATGTGTGTGTGTGTGTGTGTGTGTTGGTTGTCCAACAATTTCACACACTAAACATTTACAGATACCACCATATGGATACTATAATTTACTATCAAACAAAACTACTATCATCAGACCATATGGGAAATTGTGATATTTTATCAGTATATATTATGATATTTTTCAGTATATATTTAAATTCTGTGTTACTTAGTAATTGGTGTAAATTTTAGGTTTTGGGTGAACTACCCATATGGTTAGTTTTTGATTAAGTAAATGTCTTAACCCATCATTAGTCCTTAATAAAGTAATAGATTACATAATAGTATGGTTGATGATGTACTGTTATGGACCCTTTTCACATTTCCGGGTTTCTCAGCAGCAAACGCAGTGAATGGGAAAGTACAACACATATTTTTCATCTTCTTTTCTCAAATGAAATAAAAACTTTACGATGGTGTTTTCTCGACATTTAGAAAAAGAAAATAATAGTGTGTAACTGATAACAGCAGCAAGAAGAGAGAATAACATCTAATTTACTGTCCTGCCCATAGACACTATTTGAAACACCTCGCATATGTAATTATATGCAAACATTATGTAATACATACATAAATACAAATAAACAGTATTTATAAAAGATTAAATATTAAAAACTCAAGGATTTCAGATGCTGATGACTGTTAAACTCGTCATAACAGTATTGTGAAAATAGTACAATGGTTAAAAAATAGGAACAAACATCAGATAGAAACAAAAAACCTAAACAAACACTTCTATGGACATAATGTCATAAAAATACTTGTTTTATTTACCTCGCGCTGCCGTCCTCGTACTGCCGTGGACAAGAAATTCTGGATTTGAATCGATTCGTCAACAGACCGATCAGTGTGACATCAAAGTATCGCGACAACAGCAGACAGCTACGTGTGCATTTCAGTCCATCTCGCGGTATTTTATCACTTCAGGTAAACGCCTACTGATTCATTGATTCAAACGAGTTGTGAATCAAGTAGCCTCTAAAGATCCGAATCAGACTGCAGTACCACGAGGCACGAGGTTTTGCTCAGACTTTTGGGGCGTTTGGAATGGCTTCGTCTCGTCACCATGTAACACATGTAAGTAAATCGTTGTTAGTAAATAAAAACCACTGTCACGATTAGAAATTGTGCATTAACCAGATTATATTTATTTTATTTTCCATTAGTTTTAGCGTAACGTTAACGTTAGTTCATGCCCGAATCTAAACGGCCAGCAGCGAATATTTACCAATGTTTACTGTTGTTTACATTGTTTTTTTTGCACATCTTAGAAATGTTGCCAAAGTTCTTCTGGATTTAGTTTTTTCTCAGTTTCTTCATGTCATTCCAGACAGACTGGATGATGATCAGATCAGATCTCTGTGTGTGTGGAGCACTGGCTGTTGTCAGACTCAGTGTGCAGATAATAATCTCACTGTATACGTTAATTACAGCTAATGAAATCATATTTGGAAATGTAAATTGATATTTCAAACTGACTTTTTTTTACCCAGAAATTACTAGTAGCCTAAGACTTGCACAGTAGCCTACTGTACATTTAAATTTTTCCCCTCTGCGCTTTAATTATTATCACTATAAAATATCACAATTTCCCATATGGTCTGATGACAGTAGTTTTGTTTGATAGTAAATTATAGTATCCATATGGTGGTATCTGTAAATGTTTAGTGTGTGAAATTGTTGGACAACCAACACACACACACACACACACACACATATTAAACAGCAAAAGGAACATGTATAGCTTGCTAAAAGCCGTAATATCTATTCATATTTTTTATATTAAATGCAGAGCAGCAAGACCCATGGGATTCCATCAGCCACTCACCATCAGAGTCCTCAGTGGAAGCTACGAAGAAGAGCAGAAAAAAAGAAGCCAAGCAAGAGATGCCAGAAAAAGGGGGAAGGAAGTAATGTGTTATTTTGTTGTTTGAGTATAGGCAGGGCAGTACGGTGGCACAGTGGGTAGCACAATCGCCTCACAGCAAGAAAGTCGCTGGTTCGAGCCCCGGCTGGGTCAGTTGGCATTTCTGTGTGGAGTTTGCATGTTCTCCCCGTGTTAGCGTGGGTTTCCTCCGGGTGCTCCGGTTTCCCCCACAAGTCCAAAAACATGTGGTGACATTGGGTAAGCTAAAATTGTCTGTAGTGTATGTGTGTGAATGAGTCTATATGGATGTTTCCCAGTGATGGGTTGCAGCTGGAAGGGCATCCTCTGCGTAAAACAACAAGTTGGCGGCTCATTCCGCTGTGGCAACCCCAGATTAATAAAGGGACTAAGCCGAAAAGAAAATGAATGAATTAGTATAGGCAATGATAGACGAGACCATGTTTGATTAAGATGAAGTGTTTTAAAATCCCTATTTAGTAAAATAAAGGTTACAAAGTAAAGAAATATATTGTGTGTTTGTATATTTATTTCACTACCTTCAAGAGTTACCCTGTAAACTACAGGGAAAAAGGGAGGAACAAATGTGTATTTACCCTTTAACTACGGAGAACAAAGGGGGAACAAGAAGGGAACAATGCTTCACTTTAATTTACAACCCGCAAATGTGTATTTACCCTTTAACTACAGGGAACAAGGGGGGAACAAGGTGGGAACAATGCTTCACTTTAATTTACAACCCGCAAATGTGTATTTACCCTTTAACTACAGGGAACAAGGGGGGAACAAGAAGGGAACAATGCTTCACTTTAATTTACAACCCGCAAATGTGTATTTACCCTTTAACTACAGGGAACAAAGGGGGAACAAGAAGGGAACAATGCTTCACTTTAATTTACAACCCGCAAATGTGGTATTTACCCTTTAACTACGGGGAACAAGGGGGGAACAAATACTGTATTTACCATTAAACACAGGGAACGAGGAGGAAAGAAGCTGGACTTCAACGCACAAGTGTATATTTGAACAGTAAGACCCCCACCCCTCCCCCTCCTGCAAACAGCAGTAATGCTAGCATGTTTTAATTCGCACTGAATCCTGAAGGTAGGCCTAGCTATATCATGCAAAGTTATTTGTTGATAGTGATGTTGAGACATTGCTGGCCGTGATGAGATCGACGAGGAAACATTCATAAGGTAAGTTGTGTATAGAAATATATTTTTATATTTATAAAAATATAAAATATATTTTATATTTTTATATTGCAGATTTAAAATACATACAGTATATAATAAGGTTTCATAATTTCACGGGTTGTAAACCTTTTATTCATTAAACACCCCATATAAAACCCAAAAATAAGGGTACTATTATTATTGCGCTTACGCAGGTGTTTGCAGGTTGCATTAGGTTGTCACCACCCTTGTACAATTCTTTATATGTATACAATACTTAAAGAAAAGTACATCGTAAAGTCAATATACTTACACGGTACTATGCGTGTTTAGTATATTATTGTTACCCCCTTATTACCCAAACATTATGGTTTGTTCCTTTGCAATTTGTAGAAAAGTACATCGTAAGGTCAATATACTTACGCGGTACTTTGCGTGTTGAATATCTGGTTGTTACCCTCTTATTAACCAAACATTACAGTTTGTTCCCTTATACCTACACATACTTTCACTATACTTATACTATAAGTACAGAAAAGTACACCGTTATTTCACTGTACTTACGCGGTACTTTGCGGGTTGTAAAAGAAAGCGTTACCCAAAAATACACGTATACATATCAACATTTTCTCAATAAGGCACTCCATTCAAACTGATTAAACAAAAGCTTTTATTAATAAAAGCAACATTAACAATATTAAAAACATTAAACAATACAAAATAAATATATAAAATGTCAAAGTTATGACAAAACAAACAAGATAAAAACAATGATTTTTTTTCTGTTGAACAGAAGAAGATATTTTGAAGAAAGCTGAAAACCTGTAAAAAACATACAATAGAAGTGAATGGTTACAGGTATTTGGCTTTCTTCAAAACATCTTGTGTTCAACAGAAGAAAGAAACTCAAAGGCTGTTATTTTTGCTTTATATGCACTCAAAATGATTCTTGTAGCTTGATAATATTCTGATTGATCAACTGAAAGCATGTGGGGTCTGTTTTAAGGATGTTTTAGGATTTCTCTGGACAAGTTGGGACCATTGCTGTCTATAGAGAATGAGAGAGCTCTCAGATTTCACATAAAGTATCTTAATTTGTACTCCGAAGACAAACCAATGTTTGGAACGACATGAATAATTAAACGTTTTAATTTCTGGTTGAACAAACCCTTTAAGTGTACATGAACTCAAAGTCCATCCAATCCATATGTGACACTCAGCAGGTTCTGCATAACTTCTACACTAACATCTGTAGCTCGGTCCCCAGGACCAGCATCCTCAGCCCAAATGATAAATATCTCCACTGCTGTGTGTGCATTGCGAAATTCAGCCTCTGCACTTTCAGTCCTGGAGAAAAAGGGAAAAAAAATACTGAGATGTGTTCTAAACTCTTGTGAGTTTTACAAACACATTTATGAAAGGAGGGTGGGTGGACACACTTACCGCATACTCTTTTACAAGTCATCATTTAGGTAGATGCACAGACTCTTCAAATGACGTCGGTCTTCAGGACACAATCATGCTTGATGGTTACATGTTACAACTAGAAAAAAAAACATCACCCATCAACAAAAAAGTAACTTTAGCCACAGGTTAAGGCTGATTACTTATTTATTCACTTATTTTAACTATTTTAGTATCAATGTGTTATATTCAATGTTTCTTTATGTCAACAGCAGTTATATGAATAATGCTTTAATATTGTTTAAAATTTTCATTCTGTGTGTGTGATGTGACTCGAAAGCTTCTTCCAGCTTGTGAATGTACATGGACAATCTGCATATGGACAGAGAACCCAGCAAATGTGGTCATAGTGTAAATGTTTTAATCTAAAATGTTTAAGCAACTCATACCTGCTAGACTGCTTCTTTTACATAGCCACACTCAAATATCTGTGGAGAAAAACAAATAGTTACAAATATTAGAGAAGCATTATAATAATAAAAATAACCAACAGCTTACTTTATACATGATTTTACTGTGACAATTCAAAATACAGTTACTCGTATTACTAAAAATTACATTTTCCATAAATAGTAAAGTTTATTTATCAAATCTAAATCAATAACCTTGTAGCAGCATACACAATAGAGGCTGTCTTGTCAAATTATGCTTGAATGAGATTTTTGTAAGAGACAAATGGCTCTAACTAAAATTAGAATTAAATTGGTGTCTGTGTCTCTTTTGTTATGAAATCACAAGTAAACAATTCTTTTAAAAGCTAGAACTGCAGAAGTTTCATCTCATGACTGACTTTTTCATTGACTTCATGAGGCAATTTATTGAAGACCCCTTGCAATGTACAAAATAAATGCACCGAACTTTGCTTAATAAGTGTTTAATTTTGCGTGTTTAAAAGGTAACGTTAACACTCCTTCACACCGTTTTTATTCTCGTCTAAGATTTATGGAGTGAAGGGTGTCTGTGCATTGATATTAGCGTAATACTATATTAAAACATGCACATGTAATAAAAAAACATTGCCAAACAACATGATATTAAAGCAGATTACGCTTACCTTGCAGGGCACTCGCGCAAATTTCAAACGACAACAGCTTTCTTCCTCTTGATTTTAACCGAACCGACTCGACAAATGTGCAATAGCGCCATCTATCGTGTGAAGTACAGAGCTGCGTCAATTTTGCTTAACTGATTAGATCTGGCTTGTTCTACCGTAAGATATATAAGATATTATATATAAGATTTATTACACCATATTTATTTTTAACTTAAAATAAAAAGGCAGTAAGTCTACCTTTAAAATGTTTGTTAATTTTGCGAAGTGGGTAAAGCCCATCTAATTCAGAGCTAATGATGGCTATAGAACATGTCACGAAATTACACCTTGTCTTGTGGATGTAGTATTGATAATGCGGACGTGATGTATTAACCATTGCACGGGCTGCACGGCCAAATACTAAAGTGAATCAGTTTAGACTATCAGTGGGCTATAAATATCCGGCCTGATGACGAGCTAATTCAGGGCTACGGTCAGGCTATAAAAATAACACATATATTTAAAAACCCAAACACCTTATAAATGCTATTTACTTTCCTTATTTCAAAGAATATCATACATATCACAAGGTATTTTGCCAAAAAAAGACATGTAATCAAATTTTTTGAGCTAGAGATGGGTTACTCATAACCGGACTACATTAGGTCTATACTTCACCGAGAAAGTGGAACTACAGTTATTACTTGCAGGTACCTCATAAACGTTATTGACTTTTCTTACATGATGAAGTATCATACATATCATAAGTTTTCTTTTATAAAAAACAACATTCTACCAAATTTAAGATTATTCGGGCTAAAATTGGGTTACATGTAGCCGGACTAGATCTGGTCTATGCTTCACCTAGACGGTGAAATGACGGCTATTGCTTGCTGGGAAGCCACATGTCCTATTTATCATGTTCATGTCAGCTTGATGGGACAATACAAATGTGTGTATCTTAAAGCAAAACTTTGTGTTTGAGTACAGTTCTATAATAATGAATGTTGAACATGAAAAATGCTTTGAAAGCAAATTACACCTAATAGTGATGACTTTAACGCGTTATTTTAAAATAATTCCAAGTTTAAATAAAACGAATAAGGCATAGGGGGGATAAGTGGGAATAGAACACAGCCGGGAACTATTTCCAGAGGTGTAGTTGCAAGCAGTTTGCGACACAGTTTGCAAATGTTTGTTGAAACGATGGATTTGGACCAAATCAACGAATTATCTTTGTAGCGACACAAGCGTTGTGTTGCGACCGTTGCAACCTTAGTTGACTAACAAGGGTTTTCGGAATCGCACCCCAGATTTTGCAGACCAGTGCTGTGTTCTCATTTCACTACAGTTACTGCAAATTCAGCAATCTCCCCATGCTGCATCATTGGTAAAATAATTATCCCAAATGTGTTAAATGAGTGTTCGTACTTGTGTAAAAAGCGCGTTTTCGACATCTAAAGTTATTTATTTTCTAAAGCATGTTTATCCATGTTTGTGAAAAATACTGGAGACATACCCCTTCCCCCCTCTCAAACCAAATGCTTGTCTGTGTGAGGTGTTAAAATAGCCTAACAGCAATAATAATATTAATAATAATAATAATAATAATAATAATAATAATAATAATAATAATATTTCCCAGAGATGAATTGCAGCTGGAAGGGCATCAGCTGCGTAAAACATATGCTGGATAAGTTGGCGGTTCATTATGCTGTGGCGACCACAAACTAATAAAGGGAATAAGCCGAAAAGAAAATGAATGAATGAATAATAATAGTAATATAAATATAAAGTAATAATCTTTACACACAGATGCCGCGCAAGCGGCCTTTTTTATTATTACTTTAGAGATGATACATTTGAATTGCTGCTGCCCCTTCCCCCACCTCAAACCTGAAAGTTGCAGAGAGAACACCTTGATCCCTTAGCCTCAATAGCAAAACATCATAGCCCATTTACTCCTCAGGACAGTGCGAGTTTAGCGGAAAGAAGAATGTCAAATCAGAATCACACAGAAGCACACCATTGCACCATCCAGCATCATGAAACTATTAAAATGGTGACAACCCAAGCAAACAAAGTACACATTACTGTACAGGATAAGCTACATTAAATGTCTATATGCATTAGCCAATGTATTTTCATTCATTATATTCATTTATTCAACCGACAGCAACAGAATTTCTCCAATAATAACTCTGTAAAACGTTTAATAACATCCTATTACGGTTGACGTGGTCAAACAGTCAGCCTAAATGCTCCAGAGAGACCTGAAACATATTTTTCCCTAGGCTTCCCTAGGCTTTCCCTAGGCTAATATGAAACTTAATAGATAAGTCCCTTTCATTTAAGAAAATAATTTAAGGATGATGCATATTAAGTAAAGAAAACCTTTAAGTGTTTCAGAGCATATAGATTAATAAAATATATGCTGCGCTCCTGCCACAGCAATTTGCATCGGCTTTAAGAAAAAAAATCATTATTTGATAAAAGTAGAAGTGTTAAATATTTCAGAATGGCATACCTCCACCATCTCATTCTACCCGAAGCAAAATTTACGATGTAAAATAATAAATATCCTTCTAATCAAGCTATATTTAAAAATTTCATTTTTACAAGAGATAACAGGATAATTTTCAATATTCAATATAGTCTTTCACTATAATTTTCTTAGAAAAACTTTAAGCTTTTTTTTCTCTAATATAGATATTTTAATTAACATAGTTCATTCCAGAAGTTGCTGTGCATAGAAACATAAATAGGCCTGTGTGTAGGTAAAAGATAACGCTCCGGTTACTAAGGTAACCCACGTTCCCCGAGGGGGGGAACGGAAATGCTATGTGGAAACTTCCACTATGCGGATTTCATTCAGATAGCCAATCATCTGAAAGAGTATGTAAACGGGCCAATGAAATGCCAGTGAGTTGGCAGCTTCAGCTTGGCACCTGATGCTCGTTGCAATTAATTTGCTATAAGAGCACATGTGCGAGCAAAGCCAAAGCATCATTTTTTTAGCGGAAGAGACTTTCACCTCAACAGCTAAGGGGCAATCATTATGGCGAAGGAACATAGCATTTCCGTTCCCCCCCTCGGGGAATAAGGTTACCTTAGTAACCGGAGCGCTCCCCTTCGGGAGGGGAACTTCAATGCTATGTAGAAACTTCCACTATGGGAAAATGTATGGAAAACGCCATAATGATTGAACCTTACCTTCGCCCCCGATGAGAGGTTTGCCAGGCAAAAGAGAGCGTGAGCACACCTGCATCACCAGAGGCGCGGTCTTCCAATGTGTTCCCTGGCCCTTACTTATCCCACTTCAACAGAAGATTTACGGATTTAGATATATTTTTCGGGAGCTGCCAATGCGTCTAGAATAATTTCTAGGAATTTAATACGACAATACGTTGGGAATGCGTGCAGTCCCGATAGGGAGGATGCTGGGGAGGCCACCTGCTACCCAAGTGGGGAGACTGGTGGCGAGTGAGCATATGGACTAGCCCTGAGAAGGGGGAGTACGCATATGAATATAAGATGGTTAGCGGTGAGGGAAGACACAGGTCCGCCTGTGAGGGGGTACTGCACCGTGGCAGTACAAGCATATGGGATCCTCCGCTAAGTCAGATGCTGGGGGCCTCGGAGGAATATCAGGGTTTGCCAAGCGGGGAACTGACAGAGCGAAAAAGCGCACGTATCTCCGTGTTAGAAAGAATGGCGCAGAAAGCGTTTTACAACACCTAACCGAATTTCTCATTCACCGCGTGAGGAAATCGGCTCCCCTCAAGATGAATAAATCTCGCAATAGGTGTCGCCCAGCCCGCAGCTCTACAGTGTCTGTTAGAGAGGCGCCGCGTGCTAACGCCCAAAAGGATGCGTGCTTCGGGGAGCGCGCTCTCACTCCTGGGGGACACGGCTCGCCCTGGCTCAGATGAGCGAGGAAGATGGCATTTACTGTTCAGTGGGTATGTTCCAACCTCTGTTTGGATACGGCACTTCCTTTCTGCCGATCACCGTAACAGATAAAATAAAACATAAAATACGCAAAGCGCGAAGGACACAGCAAATAAATGGGCTGGGTCTGCCTCCTCCGTGGGCAGCGCTTGCAGGTTCACTACGTAGCTGAAAGAACGCTGTAGGAACCTAGAGCACCTAGGTGGGCGGGGGTCTCAGGTAAAAGTGAGAGTGGCCGGCCCAACACGCTGGCACATTTCGCTGACCGAAAATGCCTCCAGATACCCACCCATTTGGCCGATGCGAACGCGACCAGCAGAGCTGTCTACCTGGACAGAATCTTAGAATACTAAGTCGAGTGATCGAGCAGACCTCTCCTAAGAGAGATCTCCAAGTGGGTATGAGAGGGAAACAGGAATAATTAATATCCAGTCTCGCGCCTCTGGGAACTGGATGATGAGACGATACTTCCCAGCGCGCCACCAGCACCGCATCCTTAGAGCGGGGATGATCGTAATGCCAACCCCTCAGAGCGGAGGGGACAGCCTTAGCTCCAGTCAACTGAAGGAGGATAGCATCACTCTGATCTGGCATGTTCGGGGTTTCTTTTTTGGGGAAAAAGGTAACCACACAGCGAATAGACTTCACTTCAGGGCGTGGGCATGCCTCGTAGAGGGTGCTCAGTCTAAGTGACAGTGTTAACCACCTAATCGGTAGGTCATCTAAGTCCTCAGCGCTCCATCTATGAACTGTACGTGAGGCCTAGATCTGGGCACGGGTGCCAAACGGTGCCTGTCCCCTGTTTCCAGGGGATGTGCCAGGGAGGGGCCATCACGAGGAGAGTAGAAAGCAGGTCCGATTGGGCCAGAGAGGCGCAATACGAGAGCTGTTCCTCGACCTCCCTGACTACACAGTATCTGTGCGACTAGGCTCACTGGAGAAATGCGTATTACGCACGCCCCGGGGCCAGCTGTGTAGCCAGTGGACTTTGCAGGGTTCGCCAAGTGGGGAACTCAAGCGAGAGCGCACAAATCTGTGAGTTAGAGAGAGAAAGGCGCAGCCCATAACAGCTGGCCAGTCGGGGGTGGAGTCTTCATTTTCCCAGGCGAAACTGCTGTGAGAGTGAATGGGCTGCACGGTTGAGCTCGGTGGGGGAAAATGGAATGCAGCGATTGAGCTGCGTATGACTCCTAGCTGAGACATGCGGCGAGAGCGGATACCCCCATGTGGTTGATATACGCCACCGCCGCCGTACTGTCCGTCCTACCAGCATGTGTTGTTGCTCCAGCACCGGTAAAAAACGGTGGAGAGCGAGGAACACTGCCAACAGCTCTAGGCGATTGATATGCCAATGCAACTGGGTTCCTTTCCACAGGCCCGCAGCTGCATGCCCGCAACACATGGCCCCCCAGCCCGTGCTGGAATATTTTTGGACAATTGTCCTAGAGGCACTCAGGCCTGTAGGAATGAGGGATCGTTCCAGGGGCTGAGGGCGCGGCGACACAGCGTAGTGACAGTCACCCGTTGTGTGCCCAGACTGCCATGCGCGTCTGGGGACTCGATCGTGAAGCCAGTGCTGAAGTGGTCTCATATGGAGCAATCCGAGCGGCGTGACAGCGGCTGCGGATGCCATATGCCCCAGGAGCCTCTGAAAGATTTCAGTAAAACCACTATTTTGCTGTCGAACTCTCTCAGACAGTTCAGCATTAGCGGAGCGCACTCTCCGAAGAGGCACGCTGTCATGGTGACCGAGTCCAGCTCCAACCCGAGAAAAGAGATTCTCTGCACGGGGGCGAATTTGCTCTTTTCTCGGTTGACCTAAAACCCCAATAGGTGGAGGTGCTGGAGCACCTTGTCTCTGTGCATAATCAATTGCTCCCGAGAGAGGGCTAAAATCAGCCAGTCACCGAGATAATTGAGTATGCGGATGCCCGCGAGCCAAAGGGGCACTAGGGCACCCTCCGCGAGCTTGGTGAAGACCCGCGGAGACAGAGAGAACCCGAAGGGGAGGACTTGTACTGCCAGGCTCGACCTTAACGCAGACTGCAGAAACTGACGGTGGCGTGGAGTATGGAGACATGAAGTACGCGTCCTTCAGGTCTATTGCTGCAGACCAATCCCGAGGACGAACGCACCGGAGGATGCGCTTCTGCATAAGCATTTTGAATGGCAGCTTGTGCAGACAGCGGTTCAAAACGCGCAGATTTAGGATTGGCCATAGCCCACCGCTCTTTTAGGTATGATGAAGTACAGGCTGTAAACCCACTCTGCATCTCGGCTGGAGGGATCAGTTAGATTGCATCCTTCGCCAGACAGCAATCTTCTCTCGCAAGACAGGAGCGGGCACAGGGCTGACCCTGGTGAGAAACACCCCCGTCAACTTGGGAAGCCGTTCGCGTATTGAATCGCATAGCCGAGTCTGATCGTGCGTATGAGCCACCGCGAAGGGCTGGCCAGGCAGGCAGAGCTCTCGCTAATGACTGCATTGCTACGATCGCTGACGTACCAGCAGGGGGGCAGCGCAGAGTGGGAGTGCTGATCCGGGGAGCGCTGGGGTCCCGCGTAAGAGCTGGAGGCGAGAGATTCACTCACCTTACACCCAGACTCCGGAGGGGAGGGCTGGAGGTGTGAGAGAAAGGAGACCGTCCTCCCAGACCAGACCTCGTGAGCCACTGGCGAAGTGCGCCGATCCTGCGAGCTGGAAGGCTTTTCATCGCGTCCCAGACTGGCAGTATGCGAGCTGTCACATCCAGGGAAGGGGAAAAATGCTCTCTCTGAGGAGCCCGGCCCCCCACCGGGGAGAGAGCAGGTTCCCTCTTCTCCGGATGGCCCGTCTCAGGAGCGCTTCGCGGTCCGTTAACCGGACTTAACGGCACCCTGGGACGGGGAGTGCTGGTTGCCTGTGAGGTGCTTGGTGCTGCTGCTGGCCGGAGGCGCAGGCGGGGGCGGAGCAGCATTGTAGACGGGCACAGTGAATGTGGATGGTTCGGTGGGGGGGGGTCTTACATCCCCGCCGATGGATGGTCCATCGTATCCGACTGCACCGTCGTGAATTCCTGGGTGAATCCACAAACGGTGTCGCCGAACAGGCCAGACTGGTATATGGGGGAGTCAAGAAAGTGAACGCGCATATTTTTGCCAGGTTTAGCCTGAGGTGGCGCTCCTGGACCACTAACGTGGACATCGTCCTTCCCGGGGCACATGCAGCGGACTTGAGGTCCGTGGAGCTCAGTTGGGTGTGGTGCGGGGCTTGTAACAAGCCTGGGTCGGAACCACCCTCGTGCAGCTGGGCCAGCGCGCGCGCATGGACCCTGGCATGCAGGGTGGAAGCAGCCTGGCCCGCGGCTGTGTGGGCTCTGGCTCGGGAGGCAGAAGACCAACACGCCTTGGACGGGAGATGAGGCTAATTCCAGCAGAAGGAGGCACCACGCGGGCCCGTGATGGCACTCTCAATCTGGGGAATCGACTCGTACTCCCTGGCTGCTCCACCATCAAGGGTGGGGAGGCGGAGGCGCACGCAAATCAGACAGAGAAAGGTGCCCTCAAGACTGCGTGAGCCCACTGTGCACTTCCGGGAAGAGAGGGATGGGAGGCTAGAAGGTCTTGCCTTTTAATCCTCCATATACACCCATCTAGTCGGTCCGGCTGCGGGGCTGGGGGATAAACCATCTCCAGACCCACAACCGAAACAGCCCGGGAAAGCACGGTTATCATGTCTGTTTCAAGATCTGCCGCCGCCGCGCTCGCTCCCGAGGGGAGGGAGCTGAAGAGGGAAATCCTTCATCAGATCATGACAGCCCAACCTCCGATGCAGCGGTGGACATCTGATCCTCGGTGTCATCAAGTGAGAGGGCGGCCATCCGTGGATGGAGCGCTTCTCTCACTCGAAGCTTGGATGGAGCGCGTGGAGGAGTGAGAGGTCCACAAGCCCGAGGGCGGCATATTTACTATGAAACTAAATTAATGCCAAAAGTATTGAATTAAAAAGCTTGTTGAATAGCAAAAACTGAAAAAAAATAATACACCAAATTAACAAGTTCTTGCATTTTAATGAATTGAATTCCAGGGTTTGTATTTTTAGGTCCTGAAATTTAACATAGCTGTTTATTTATTTAAGCTGTGAATATTTTAGCAAAAAAATATTTCAAATACGTTTTCTTAATTGTAAATTCATTAATTCATATTCAATTTCCAGGTTTCACTTACAATATTTTCAATACCCTTTAAAAATACGATGTATAATATTCAAAAGGTAATTTTCAGTTCATTTTATTTCAGCTCAAATATTCGCTTCCATAAATTCAGTGGTTCAAATTCGACTGTTAAAATTCGACATTACATCCGGGAACTGCAGGAAAAGCAATAGATTGCAGATTGAAGATCGCCAGCTGCTTTTTCACCAGCAGGTGGAGATGGTATAATTTAAGATTTTTAACCCAGTAAATAGGCGAGAATAAAGCTAATAAAGGCACAAAAGTAGCATTTAATATAATATCAATGCCTTGGACATTATAAGTAATAAAATAAGTTTGAGTAAAATAAGTAAATGATGTTTTGGTCATTTATATTTGCCCTTATGTAACGGAAGCCAGCTGGTGATCGCGTAAACCTCACTCCTGGGATCCAGCGACAGACGTTGTTCCGCAGCATTTATCTCCCATGCCGGTATCGCCTGGCCGGCTCGCGCCCTGCTCGGACCGGTGGAGTTACATGCACATAAACAGTCATTTGACGAATATGATGTTACCAACACAATCTTTATCTTTATTAACTCATTGTTCCGGATTGTATTTTACTGCTAACGTAATATACAGTAAACGTACGACTGCTAAAGAATATAAACGTAAGAGAAACAGGAGAGATAATATTATAATACAAAATAGATAAACATTCCCAGGGCTAAGAACAATTAAGAACAAAGATATTAGTTTCAAAACCAGAGAGATTTTATTAGAATGTCACACAAAACAGTTGGAACTGTTAGACAGAGTGTTCAGGTATGATTTAAGCTTGGGTATGGATGGGACGTATAATTTAAAATATTTTAACATAACGTGTGAATGCATTAAATGAGCGTCTTCAGTTATTCCTACACTGTAAAAAATGGCCGTGATTTAAACGGTAAAAAACTGTAAAAATGCTACGTTAAAAATCCGTAATCTAGTTAACAGTATGTTTCCTTAATATATACGGTGAATGACCGTAAATTGACTTTCCCAGAATTCCCTGTATGGCACATCACTTTTTATGTTTTTTGTTGACATTACTATGGATCTTTTTAGTTGTTTGCCCATCAGTAATGTACATTAGAGATTTATGTTACATCTAATGTTAATAAACAATGTTTATTTCATAACTTTAATTTTATGCGTGTTACCATACTGGTGTTTAGTAGCTGTGTGAATGACACTGAACACCTTCTTGACACTGATGCACTTTTCTGCTTGTGGGAAAAGTTGTTTGTGATGAGCATTGGTTCATTATGTAGGAACTTTCTCATCACCACCTGCATATGGCTGTTAACCTGTCTATCTGTGTAACAAAAGATGTGTAGATGTTGCAACTCAATATACAAACATATTACCTCTATAAAATAAAGATATACTGTAGATTACTGTAAAAATGAGAAATTATTTTTACGGTTTGTACCGTACTTTTAACGGTTAAATACTGGCCACCACAGCTGCCGTTTTTTTACCGTAAATTTTACGGATTTATTTTTTTACCGTCTAATATAGGCCTATGGCATAACCATTAAGGGGTTATTAGAAGTGTTTGCTCTGTTTAAACGCAGCTTTTTTCAGGATTGGGATAGGCTATATTTTCATTATTTAAATTTTTTCTTATTGTTATTATTATTATTATTATTACTATAAAATTTTATTATTTGTATTATTATTAATACTATTATTATTATTATTGGATATTTATTTAGGATATTGCACTTAAAGTAATTTGTGATTCTAAATTAATATTTCTATTTATCCTTATTAGCTATCACTTTGCCTGCCTTTATCTTCTTTTTTCAAATTTTTGGGGTTCTGCCACGGTTAACCGTTTGCAAAATGTTTTATAGTTTGTACAGATTATATTGTTTTATTGTTATGTAGCCTAGGCGAGAAAAAAAAATGTATTACGGCACAAAAGTAGCAATAATATCAATGTCTCTGCCCATTATAAGTATTAAAATGAGGAGCCTTGTGTGGTTTGATAATAGGGTATTATAAATGACTTTAATTTGTTTTCGGTATTAAATAAGGAAACCCTTATTTGGACAGTTTTTATTGTCGTCTAATAACTTTTCAGCGACCGTTTGTATTTTATCACCGTTTGTTTATTTATTTATTTGTTTTTAAATATTAGCAATGTTGATCTTTTTTGCAGTTATTAAAAATCTAAACTTAAACTGGTTTAAATTCAATATATTTGTTGCTTCAGCTGATTTCATAAGATTAATGTCTAGAATGCGTGGTTTGACATGCGTGGTTGAGTGCAAGCATGCAAAGCAGCTCAGTGTTCATCATGGGGTTATTACTGAGCTATAACCGCCATCTACTGGAGAGAATGAATTTTCAAATGTATTCTATCAACTGTTTTCTGCAAGTGTGTTTTATGATTTCACAAAGTCAAACCATTATGCTTTTAATTTTATATTTTGAGAGTATTATATTTAAATAAACAATTGCTCAGGGTAGCTAATATTTCTTGTCTAAAAAAAAATCAGTATGAAAATCTGCATTTTTGCTTTCTATGACAAAGTTAATGGTTTAGGATTCTGGATGCATTTTTGCTAAATGAGTGTTGGATACTCAAAATATAAGCTCACACTAGTTAAATCAATTAATATTATCAAAAATGACAGATAAGAAAGCTTTTAATATTCATCATTCTTTATACAATTATACAAGCATTTCATTTTCCACTCTCAGAAATGGTAAACAGCGAGGTGTTCATATAGGCCCAAGCATGAAATATGTCATGATTAATATAATAATGGAAACACTCGTATTTTCACGCTTGGCCAAATGTCATGACTCACTTTCACATTCATATTTATGCACAAGTCCAGATATCATCTGAAACTTCGGAAGAATTCCCATAGATATTGGCAGCCATCCAGCATCTCAACCAGTATTTGACGTGGGGGCGCCAGCTCTGACCGGCCACTGGAGCTCGCGGCCACTCGCTTGCGTTTGCCGCGTGCAAGCCGCACAGGTATAAAAACGACAATCATTTCATTCATTTATCAATTCATTAATGTTCATTCCGCTTACTCTATACGGTCATCAATCATTTTAAATAAAGTATCTTTAAAAAGCAACCATTTTTCTTTCTAATAATAATAATAAAAATAATTTAAATAAAAATATATATTTTCATTATTGAAATTATTATTATTATTAATATTATTATTATTATTACTACTACATTTATTTAGGCTATTGTGCTTAAATAAGTCATCCGTGGTTCTAAATCAGTATTTCTTTTTATCTCTCTGCCTGCCTTTATCTTCATTTTTCTAATTTTTGGGGTTCTTCAAGGTTAAACGTTTGCAAAATGTCTTAAGTTTGTCCAGATTAATTGTTTTTATTGTTATGTAGTAGCCTTGCTGCACGCCTTACACATGTTATGAACGAAATAAAAATTGTTGCTTTTTAAAGAAACTTTATTATTTAAAATGATTGGCGACCATATAGAGTTATAAATGAATGAAATGATTGTCGTTTTTATACCTGTGCTGCTTGCACGCGGCAAACGCAAACGAGTGGTCAGAGCCGGCGCCCCACGTCAAATACTGGTTGAGAGATGCTGGATGGCTGCCAATATCTATGATGGGAATTCTTCCGAAGTTTCAGATGATATCTGGACTTGTGTATAATTATGAATGTGAAAAGTGAAAGTGAGTCATGACATTTGGCCAAGCATGAAAAATACGAGTGTTTCCATTATTATATTAATCATGACATATTTCATGCTTGGGCCTATATGAACACCTCGCTGTTTACCGTTTCTGAGAGTGGAAAATGAAATGCTTATATAATTGTATAAAGATGAATAGGCCTATTAATGGCTTTATCTGTCATTTTTGATAATATTATTGATATAACCAGTGTGAGCTTATATTTTGAGTATCCAACACTCATTTAGCAAAAATGCATCCAGAATCCTAAACCATTAACTTTGTCATAGAAAGCAAAAATGCAGATTTTCATACTGATTTTTTAAACAAGAAAAAGAAATATTAGCTACCCTGAGCAATTGTTTATTTAAATATGATACTCTCAAAATATAAAATAAAAGCATAATGGTTTGACTTTGTGAAATCATAAAACACACTTGCAGAAAACAGTTGATAGAATACATTTGAAAATTCATTCTCTCCAGTAGATGGCGATTATAGCTCAGTAATAACCCCATGATGAATACTGAGGTGCTTTGCATGCTTGCACTCAACCACGCATGTCAAACCACGCATTCTAGACATTAATCTTATGAAATCAGCTGAAGCAACAAATATATTGAATTTAAACCAGTTTAATTAAGTTTAGATGTTTAATAACTGCAAAAAAGATCAACATTGCTAATATTTAAAAATAAATAAATAAATAAATAAATAAATAAATAAATAAATAAACGGTGATAAAATACAAACGGTCGCTGAAAAGTTATTAGACGACAATAAAAACTGTCCAAATAAGGGTTTTCTTATTTAATACCGAAAACAAATTAAAGTCATTTATAATAGCCTATTATCAAACCACACAAGGCTCCTCATTTTAATACTTATAATGGGCAGAGACATTGATATTATTGCTACTTTTGTGCCGTTAATATATTTTTTTCTCGCCTAGGCTACATAACATTCATTCATTTATTCATTCATTTTCTTGTCGGCTTTGTCCCTTGCGGGGTCGCCACAGCGGAATGAACCGCCAACTTATCCAGCACGATTTTTACACAGCGGATGCCCTTCCAGCCGCAACCCATCTCTGGGAACTTCCACACACACATTCACACTCATACACTACGGACAATTTAGCTTACCCAATTTACCTGTACTGCATGTCTTTGGACTGTGGGGGAAACCGGAGCACCCGGAGGAAACCCACGCGAACGCAGGGAGAACATGCAAACTCCACACAGAAACGCCAACTGACCCAGCCTAGCCAAGGTTCGAACCTGCGACCCAGCGACGTTCTTGCTGTGAGGCAACAGCACTACCTACTGTGCCACTGCGTTGCCGTCTACATAACAATAAAACAATATAATCTGTACAAACTATAAAACATTTTGCAAACGGTTAACCGTGGCAGAACCCCAAAAATTAGAAAAAAGAAGAGAAAGGCAGGCAGAGTGATAACTAATAAGGATAAATAGAAATATTAATTTAGAATCACAAATGACTTTAAGTGCAATATCCTAAATAAATATCCAATAATAATAATTATTATTATAACAACAACAACAATAATAATTTAAACAATGAAAATATAGCCTATCCCAATCCTGAAAAAAAAAAGCTGTGTTTAAACAGGGCAAACACTTCTAATCCCCCCTTAATAGTTACGCCATATATTAGACGGTTCTGTATTAATGACTGAAGACGCTCCTTTATGCCTTCATACATTGTTAAATTATTTTAAATGATAGCCTAGCCTATTATCAAACCACACAAGGCTCCTCATTTTAATACTTATAATGGGCTGAGACATTGATATTATTGCTACTTTTGTGCCGTTAATACATTTTTTTCTCGCCTAGGCTACATAATAATAAAACAATATAATCTGTATAAACTATAAAACATTTTGCAAACGGTTAACCGTGGCAGAACCCTAAAAAATTGAAAAAAGAAGAGAAAAGGCAGGCAGAGTGATAGCTAAGGATAAATAGAAATTTTAATTTAGAATCACAAATGACTTTAAGTGCAATATCCTAAATAAATGTCCAATAATAATATTAATAATAATAATATTAAAATTAATAGTAATAATAATAATAATAATAATAATAACAACAACAAGAAAAAATTTCAATAATGAAAAAATAGCCTATCTCAATCCTGAAAAAAGCTGCGTTTAAACAGAGCAAACCCTTCTATTAACCCCTTAATGGTTATGCCATAGGCCTATATTAGACGGTTCTGTAGGAATAACTGAAGACGCTCCTTTAATGCATTCACACATTATGTTAAATTATTTTAAAAACGTCCCATCCATACCCAAGCTTAAATCATACCTGAACACTGTCTAACAGTTCCAACTGTTTTGTGTGACATTCTAATAAAATCTCTCTGGTTTTGAAACTAATATCTTTGTTCTTAATTGTTCTTAGCCCTGGGATTATGTTTATCTATTTTGTATTATTATAATATTATCTCTTACATTTATATTCTTTAGCAGTTGTACGTTAATTAAAATATAATGCTTTACGTCTGGAACAACGAGTTAATAATGATAGAGATTGTGTTGGTAACATCATATTCATCAAATGACTGTTTATGCGCATGTAACTCCACCGGTCCGAGCAGGGCGCGAGCCGGCCAGGCGATACCGGCATGGGAGACAAATGCTGCGGAACAACGTCTGTTGCTGGATCCGAGGAGTGAGGTTTACGCGATCACCAGCTAGCTTCCGTTACATAAGGGCAAATATAAATGACCAAAACATCATTTACTTATTTCACTCATACTTATTTTATTACTTATAATGTCCAAGGCATTGATATTATATTAAATGCTATACTTTTGTGCTTTTATTAGCTTTATTCTCGCCTATTTACTGGGTTAAAAATCTTAAATTATACCATCTCCACCTGCTGGTGAAAAAGCAGCTGGCGATCTTCAATCTGCAATCTATTGCTTTTCCTGCAGTTCCCGGATGTAATGTCGAATTTTAACAGTCGAATTTGAACCACTGAATTTATGGAAGCGAATATTTGAACTGAAATAAAATGAACTGAAAATTACTTTTTGATTATTATACATCGTATTTTTAAAGGGTATTGAATATTTTGTAAGTGAAACCTGGAAATTGAATATGAATTATTGAATTTACAAGTATGAAAACGTGAAATAATTTAATTGAAATATTCACAGCTTAAATAAACAGCTATGTTAAATTTCAGGACCTAAAAATACAAACCCTGGAATTCAATTCATTAAAATGAAAGAACTTGTTATTTCGGTGTATTATTTTTTTTCAGTTTGTGCTATTCAACAAGCTTTTTAATTCAATACTTATGCATTAATTTTGTTCCATAATTTACTCTCACTGTAACCCTCAGATCTGCCCGAGTGCCCACCGCGGAGCGGGGGACAACTGGGGTGGGTGGCCCTTTTGCAGGAGCTAACCACGATCTTAACTGCGCAACAGACATGCCACCGAGTGATGGCATGCACTGCCCGCGAGCACCGTATTAACATGCTGGACCCCCAGACATGAAACACGGTGCTCGTGCCCATCATTCGAGGACAGGAAACCACCGCATCCAGAAACGCACAGTCGGAGCGACGTCTTGAAAAAGACGCGCTGCACGACCGTGTTGCTCTTTTAGGAAATTCCCAACAATACATACTGCTCTGGAGGACCGGACCCAAAGGACACCAGGCAAGGGAGAAACCCAGCTCGACCATCTGCCGCTGCGTGTCACACACTCTGGACCGGGAGATCGCTCTCGTTCACTCTCTGTCTGAAACTCAGCTGGAGGAACCCTCATCAATTCTCTCAGAAGGCTGTTGAAGTCTCTGAAGTGAAAATTATGCTTTGGCTTTGCTCGCACATGTGCTCTTATAGCCAAATTAATTGCAACGAGCATCAGGTGCGCAAGCTGAAGCTGCCAACTCATTGGCATTTCATTGGCCCGTTTACATACTCTTTCAGATGATTGGCTTTCTGAATGAAATCCCCATAGTGGAAGTTTCCACATAGTATTGAAGTTCCCCTCCCAAAAGGGAACCTATTTTAAGTGCACTAGAGTGTTTTTCCTGTAGTGGCAGTTGGTCAAATATTTGTAACCTAGCCTATAATAAATAATAATTATTGATAAAGCAAGTTATACTGCTATCAGGTGACGTGCTCCATCGGCTCGATAACCTTAATATTATTTTGTACTGTGTGCTGTGCCGCAGTTTTCATATCTTGTGAGCATGATGGTCAAACAAACCATGATGGTCAAACAAATGGAAACATTATTTTCACCATAATGCAATTTATTAGGGCACTATAAAGGCTAAAGAACTTTATTGTAATATTTGCTTAATTTTTGCAGCCTAGGGCTATACTTCTCACCATGGATTGTATCTTTTCTAAAACAGTAGTGTAAAATCATGTTTATTGCTAAGAAAACTAAAACAAACCAACAAAATTATAATTTAATTGAACACACCCCATCACATAAGGTACAATATAGTACCGTCCGATTGTGGAAAGGTACAGCTGAAAACCTATGGTTATAGTGCACCCAGCGGGCAAAAGCTGTTGGCGCACGTAGATACTGCCACAGCGGCGGTAACAACGGCGGTAAAAGAAACGTTTTGAACTAGTGACATCTGTACTAAAACAATTGCTAAAATGTGAGGTGTGTACTCCCTTTTGTAAGACAGTGGATTCATTACAGAGATTTATAATGTTGTTGTTTTTTTGTCTCTTAGGTGCTTTTTTATCATCAACCCTGAAAAGGGAACAAAGGTGGTGGAAAAGAAGAACAGAAAACAACTCCCAGTGAACCCAAGAGTTTTCACCTTAATCTGTGACCTTTCTGATTACGAGTGGAGAGAGACATTGTAAATGGCCAGTAAAGGTGCCCTGCAACTTGTGTCATTAATATTATTATAAATGTTCTCAAGGTTAGTTTAAAGTGGTTGTTAGTTAGCAGAAATGTTTTCAGTTCTGAATCTAAATTTAAATGCTTGACTATAACTGATCCTTGTCTGATTTTAAGACTGATATTAAGCCATTGTACTTTTGTGATGAAACACAACAACAGAAAAAAAACACTGGTATTTTAATGGTATTTTAAATGCCTGCCAGTCTTTATTAAAAATTCTTGGAACCACACTGATGTCTAAGTTTTTATTAGGTTTTGATGATTTTTATTTAGGTTTGCGTTGATTAATTAGTATACAAATATTCTTAATAGTTTCTCAAAGGTAAATCTGAAAATGAGTCTCTTCTTGCTCCCAGCTAATGCAATAAAATAGTGCTTTCACAGATTTGCTGAATGAATTAATTTATGCTCAGTTTATTTATATGAAAATAATAACAGCATTTACATAGTTAATATTTTTTCTTAGTTTAAATAGTTTTGTCAGCTTTGTAAACTAATTATAAGTTTTAACTAATTATTACAACATAAACCTATAAATTAGAATGAAGCAGTAAAAAAAGATAGTAATGATGTCACGATCACCAGCGATCATCTCTCCATTGAGCGCTGGTTTACATGCAAACACCCATGGACTACAAATCCACCATCATATGAACTACAACTCCATACATGCACTCCAATCACACACACATGTTACTCATCTCCACTGATTGCACACACACCACCGGAGGCTTGTCAAGACTGATTGCACACAGTACATAAGCAGCACACACACTCATTTAATTGCCGAGTCTTGTCATCTGTTACCTGTTTAAGTCAGTTTCAATTCTAAGCGTTTTCTTGTTTTGTTTTTGCCGTGTGTTTACCCTCGCCTTGTTATCCTGTTTATCCCTGCCTGCTGCCAGCCTTTTGATTATCTGCCTGCTATATTGACGACGACTCTGGATTGCCCTCATACATCTGTTTGCTCCTGTTCTGATCATTGCTTGTCTGACCACTCCTTTAATAAATCCTGCATTTGGATCCGCATCCTGTTGTCTGCATCCTATCCATGGTTACAGAAGACTCTGCCACAACATGGATCCAGCAGTACGTCTCGTCAGGTTAAGGCAAGGTATGAATTCCCTCGAGGACCATATTATTTCTTTTTTGGACATTGCCAATGATACCACTCTCCTGGACTGTATACTTATTGATTTTTTTCTATAATGGACTAAATGAACCACTGAAATCCACCCTCATCCGTTATGGTCCTCGGGGGTCTTTCCAGCAAGCCCTAGATGTGTCTTTACGAGCCATTGGTTCAACCTTCACCGTAGGCGAGGTGGAGGAGACCCCTAAATGTTTTTTGGGGGGGGGCAATAGACAGCAAGACCCGCCGGCAACGGTGCTTGCTGTTCCCTCCAGTAATACCATTATGCTGGCATCACCCATACTCCTGTCCCCAGTTGATCAGTTCAGTCCTCCAACTCACAAGATGGCCGCTTCAAGTCCTCCAGCTCAAAAGATGGCTGTCTCCAGTTATCATGCTCACAAGATGGCTGCCCTCAATTCTCCAGCTCACGAGATGGCCGCCTTCAGTTCTCCAGCTCATAAAATGGATACCTTCAGTCCTCGTGTTCACAAGATGGCCACCTTCAGTTCCCCCGCTCACAAAATGGCCGTCACCAGCCCTCCAGCTCATGCATGGGTAAGCGTCAATCTGCCACCAGCTCACAAGATGGCTTCATATTCCGAGTCTATTCCTGCTATAAGTCCAGTCCAAGTTCCTGTTCTTGAAATGCCATCACCTGAGCCACCAGAATGGCCACCACCACCCGAGTTGCCAGAGCTACTGCCACCGCCAGAGCTGTTCCTACCAGAGTTGCCACCGCCACCTCCTGAGCTGCCAGACCCTCAGTCATTGCCAGAGCTACCAGATCCTCAGTCACCGCCAGAGCTGCCAGATCCTCAGTCACCGCCAGAGCTGCCAGATCCTCAGTCACCGCCAGAGCTGCCAGATCCTCAGTCACCGCCAGAGCTGCCAGATCCTCAGTCACCGCCCAGAGCTGCCAGATCCTCAGTCACCGCCAGAGCTGCCAGATCCTCAGTCACCGCCAGAGCTGCCACATCCTCAGTCACCGCCAGAGCTGCCACATCCTCAGTCACCGCCAGAGCTGCCACATCCTCAGTCACCGCCAGAGCTGCCACATCCTCAGTCACCGCCAGAGCTGCCACATCCTCAGTCACCGCCAGAGCTGCCACATCCTCAGTCACCGCCAGAGCTGCCACATCCTCAGTCACCGCCAGAGCTGCCACATCCTCAGTCACCGCCAGAGCTGCCACACCCTCAGTCACCGTCAGAGCTGCCACACCCTCAGTCACCGTCAGAGCTGCCACACCCTCAGTCACCGTCAGAGCTGCCACACCCTCAGTCACCGTCAGAGCTGCCACACCCTCAGTCACCGTCAGAGCTGCCACACCCTCAGGCACCGCCAGAGCTGCCAGAGTCGCCGCCGCCAGAGCTGCCAGAGTCGCCGCCGCCAGAGCTGCCAGAGTCGCCGCCGCCAGAGCTGCCAGAGTCGCCGCCGCCAGAGCTGCCAGAGTCGCCGCCGCCAGAGCTGCCAGAGTCGCCGCCGCCAGAGTCGCCGCCGCCAGAGCTGCCAGAGTCGCCGCCGCCAGAGCTGCCAGAGTCGCCGCCGCCAGAGTCGCCGCCGCCAGAGCTGCCAGAGTCGCCGCCGCCAGAGCTGCCGCCGCCAGAGCTGCCAGAGTCGCCGCCGCCAGAGCTGCCAGAGTCGCCGCCGCCAAATATCTCTGAATCCCTCGAATGGCGGGCGCCAGAAACCTCTGAATCCCTCGAATGGCGGGCGCCAGAAACCTCTGAATCCCTCGAATGCCGGGCGCCAGAAACCTCTGAATCCCTCGAATGCCGGGCGCCAGAAACCTCTGAATCCCTCGAATGGCGGGCGCCAGATACCTCTGAATCCCTCGAATGGCGGGCGCCAGAAACCTCTGAATCCCTCGAATGGCGGGCGCCAGAAACCTCTGAATCCCTCGAATGGCGGGCGCCAGAAACCTCTGAAACCCTCGAATGGCGGGCGCCAGAAACCTCTGAAACCCTCGAATGGCGGGCGCCAGAAACCTCTGAAACCCTCGAATGGCGGGCGCCAGAAACCTCTGAATACCTCGAATGGCGGGCGCCAGATACCTCTGAATCCCTCGAATGGCGGGCGCCAGACCCACTTGAATTCCCCGAATGGCGGGCGCCAGACCCACTTGAATCCCCCGAAGGGCGGGCACCAGACCCACTTGAATTCCTCGAAGGGCGGGCGCCAGATCCTCCTGCATCCCTTGAAGGGCCAGGGGTACGAGACCCACCTGAGTCCCACGAAGGGCCCGAGCAGTCACCTGTGTCCCACGAAAGGCCCGAGCAGTCACCTGTGTCCCACGAAAGGCCCGAGCAGTCACCTGTGTCCCACGAAAGGCCAGAGCAGTCACCTGAGTCCCACGAAAGGCCAGAGCTGTCACCTGAGTCCCACGAAAGGCCAGAGCTATCAACCGAGTTCCACAAAGGACAAGAATTACCACCTGAGTTTCAGGAAGGGCTGCCAGAGCCATGTGATTTGCCAGAGTCGTGTGACGTTCTAGAGACATGTGACTTCCCAGTACCGCCAGAGCCGTGTGATGTCCCAAGGCCTCCTGACCCACTGGGGTTATATGAACTGCCAGTGCTCCTTGAACCTAAGCCTCCTGACCCACTGGGGTTATATGAACTGCCAGTGCTCCTTGAACCTAAGCCTCCTGACCCACTGGGGTTATATGAACTGCCAGTGCTCCTTGAACCTAAGCCTCCTGACCCACTGGGGTTATATGAACTGCCAGTGCTCCTTGAACCTAAGCCTCCTGACCCACTGGGGTTATATGAACTGCCAGTGCTCCTTGAACCTAAGCCTCCAGACCCACTGGGGTTATGTGAACTGCCTGTACCTCCTGAATCTAAGCCTCCTGACCCACTGGGGTTATCTGAAATACCAGTGCTTCCTGAACCCAAGCCTCCTGACCCACAGGGGTTAAATCAACTGCCTGTATCTCCTGAATTCAAGCCCCCAGACCAACCGCAGCTCCACTCTCCGGGCCTTCCCCAGCTCCACGCTCCAGGCCCTCCGCAGCTCCACTCTCCGGGCCTTCCCCAGCTCCACACTCCAGGCCCTCCGCAGCTCCACTCTCCGGGCCTTCCGCAGCTCCAGGCCCTCCGCAGCTTCACTCTCCGGGCCTTCCCCAGCTCCACGCTCCAGGCCCTCCACAGCTCCACTCTCCGGGCCTTCCGCAGCTCCACGCTCCAGGCCCTCCGCAGCTCCACTCTCCGGGTCTTCCCCAGCCCCACGCTCCAGGCCCTCCGCAGCTCCACTCTCCGGACCTTCCGCAGCTCAACGCTCCAGGCCCTCCGCAGCTTCACTCTCCGGGCCTTCCCCAGCTCCACGCTCCAGGCCCTCCGCAGCTCCACTCTCTGGGCCTTCCGCAGCTCCACGCTCCAGGCCCTCCGCAGCTCCACTCTCCGGGTCTTCCCCAGCCCCACGCTCCAGGCCCTCCGCAGCTCCACTCTCCGGGCCTTCCCCAGCTCCACGCTCCATGCCTTCTGCAGATCCACTCTCTGGGCCTTCTGCTGCTTCATGCTTCAGACACCCCTCAGCTGCAGGGTCCTGGCCCTCCATCCCTTCCCCTGTTCCGCCTCCGCTCCACCTCCCGCCTGAACTATGGTAGGAGTGTCTGGAAGCCACTCCTTTGAGGGGGGGTTCTGTCACGATCACCAGCGATCATCTCTCCATTGAGCGCTGGTTTACATGCAAACACCCATGGACTACAAATCCACCATCATATGAACTACAACTCCATACATGCACTCCAATCACACACACATGTTACTCATCTCCACTGATTGCACACACACCACCGGAGGCTTGTCAAGACTGATTGCACACAGTACATAAGCAGCACACACACTCATTCCATTGCCGAGTCTTGTCATCTGTTACCTGTTTAAGTCAGTTTCAATTCTAAGCGTTTTGTTTTTGCCGTGTGTTTACCCTCGCCTTGTTATCCTGTTTATCCCTGCCTGCTGCCAGCCTTTTGATTATCTGCCTGCTATATTGACGACGACTCTGGATTGCCCTCATACATCTGTTTGCTCCTGTTCTGATCATTGCTTGTCTGACCACTCCTTTAATAAATCCTGCATTTGGATCCGCATCCTGTTGTCTGCATCCTATCCATGGTTACAAATGAACTGTAATTATAATATAAATTCTTAAATTAAACAGTTCTACGCTGTAAAAAAGAAGGTAATAAACCGTAAATATTACAACATAAACCTTTTAATTAGACAGTTCTGAACTGTGAAAAAGAAGGTAATAAACCGTAAATATTACAACATAAACTTTTTAATTAGACAGTTTTAAACTGTGAAAAAGATGGTAAAAAAAACGTAAATATTAGTGTAAACCCTGGGATTTGACAGGTTTAAACTATTTTTATAGCAGCAGAAATATGTTATTTAGACAGTTATAAACCGTTAAAAACAACAATTAAAATCCGTAAAATATACGGTGCAGTGGGTGCAATCCAGTAAAACTGATAACATTGCTACCATATTTTTTACGGTAAAGTTCTGGCAACCACAGCTGCCGTTTTTTTACAGTAAAATTTACGGTTTATTTTTTACAGTGTAGAAAGAGGAAAATAATCTGGTTTTGTAACACTGTTAAGTTTGCGATGGTCTGTGCAAAACCTGAATGTGCCATCCTTCTTTGGCACCAAAAGACAGGGGGACCTCCACGTGCTTGAACTTGGTACTGCAAGGCCATTCTGCAACAGGTACTCCACCTCTTTTTTCATCTACTCTCTCATCCATGGATTAACCCGATATGGATGCTGATTAATGGGAGAAGAATTCACAATTTCAATATCGTAAAACAACACGTTGGTTTGAGTGAGGGTGTCAGAGAAGAGAGATGAAAACTGGGTCAACAACTGTACAAGAGCTTTTCGATGGGAATTATCAAGGTAAGATAAATGTTCATCTAACCCTTTTAATATTTCTGAATTTGAAAGTCTGGGTAGTACTGTCATTTCCTTACGAGCAACCCATCCATCCACTTCAGACTCAACACAAGACACAAGTACAACTGGGACAGTAGAATTATTTTTAGCATCACTGGATTTGCTTACATATGCTTTAAGCATGTTTATGTGGCAAACACGTGTTTTCTTCCTATAATCCGTGGTACGAATAACGTAATTGGTGTTACTCAGTTTCCGTTCCACAGGATACAGGCCAGAAAACCGTGCTTGCAGAGCAGACCCCAGGACAGGCAGTAATACTAGCACGGAGTTGCCCACCTGAAAACTCCAGTCAGTACTATGTCTGTCGAAACGTTTCTTCATTTTGTCTTGTTTCACCGCCAAATTTTTTCGTGCTTTCTCACACACACGATGTACAGTAAACATTCACATTTTATTCACATAGTCCAAAACAGACATAGGGCAAGGATTAGCACTTAATAGCTGTTCTTGAAGCAGTTTTAAGGGTTCGCGGATTTTGTGTACAAAAATTAACTCCGCGGGTATAACCCAAAAACTCCTGAACTGTTTCACGTACTGCAAACATTATCATCGGTAAGCCATCATCCCAGTCTCGTTCAGTTTCCACGCAAAATGTGCGCAGCATAGATTTTAGCGTTTGATGAAAACGTTCTAGTACGCCTTGGGACTCGGGATGGTACGCACTCGACAGCTGATGTTTAACAGTCAATTCACACAACACTTGAGAGAATAGAGTCGACGTAAAATTAGAGCCTTGATCCGTTTGGATAATTTTCGATTTAATCAATTCTCTGACAACTGCTTTGGATTTAATATTGTGCATCGGAACTACTTCAGGATACCTCGTAGCTGCACACATTATTGTAAGACTATATTAATGTCCAGCTTTAGATTTTGGCAATGGGCCAACACAATCAATCAATATACGCTTAAACGGTTCACTTTTGATTGGAATTGGATGCAGAGGTGCAGGAGGTATAACCTAATTTGGTTTGCCCGCTAACTGGCACGCATGACAGGAACGACAGTGTGTAGACACATCCAATTTAAGTCCTGGCCAAAAGAAATATCGCAATATTCAGTCGTATGTTTTTCTAACACCTAAATGTCCAGAAAAATCATGGTCATATGCGAGCGCAAGAATTTGCAAACTATAACCCATGGACACAACAGTTTGATGAACACAATCATCGTCCTCCTACTTACGTATTAATAAATCCTCCTCCCAGATGTATTGAACTTTGCCATTAACAGTGCGCTTATCTGCTGCAGAAATGCACTCTCGCAGTGAAGGATCATTTCTTTAGGTGTCAACTTTGCACGCCCAACTTGTAAGTGAACGTCAGTACCACCCAGTATTTCAGCCAAATTTGTCATTTGCTTACTGTCAAGACATGTTTCTTCAGTCGTTTTCTCATTGGACATCTGCATGAAACTATCAGATAAATCTATTTCCTTCCCTTCATTACGAGCTTGAGCCCGCATCACTACACATGTAGGAAATGTATTTGGGAATTGAAAAGATACATCTGATATTTCATCAATGACTGGGGTATCAACCACAATTGGAACAGGGAAAACTTTCCCACCCGCCAGATCATTTCCCAGAATAAACTGAACTCCCTCTACTGGAAGGTCAGAACACACTCCAACACAAACATTTCCCGTCACTAATTCAGTTTGCAAATATATCATGTGCAGGGGAACCATCACACAGCCTGATCCCACCCCTCTTAATATGACATCAGAACCAGTATAAGAATCAGATGACAAATTTACAGTGCTTCGAAGCATTAAAGACTGAACTGAACCTGTGTCCCTCAAGATAGTTATTGGTTTAACACTTTCAACATCATGTGACACCCACTCTGACAGCATAAAACATTCAGACCCCCTCTGATCTGAATTTAAATCTGTCCCCTCTGTAGCTGCACATATAAACCCCACACTTTTAGGTATGACTGACACATTTTTCTTTTTCCAGGCCTCACAATCTGCTATCAAGTGACCAGCATCCAGACAGTAAAAACACACCCTACCGTCCCCGGAGCGGTTTTGAGGAATCCTTCTACTGCTGAACCCGCCCCCTCTCCCTGGTTTAGCAGTATAGGCGCCGTCTTTGGATGAGACGTTAAACCGAGTTCCTGAATCTCTGTGGTCATTAAAAATCCCATGGCACTTCTCGTAAAGAGTAGGGGTGTAACCCCGGTGTCCTGGCCAAAGTCCCTCAATCGGCACTTACCCATCATGGCCTCCTAATAATCTCCATCCACCAAATTGGCTCTATCACTGTCTCTTCACTCCACCGATAGCTGGTGTGTGGTGTGCGCACTGGCGCCGTTGTCCTGTGGCTGCTGTCGCATCATCCAAGTGGATGCTGCACACTGGTGGTGGTGTGGAGAGACTCCCCTCATAATTGTGAAGCACTTTGGGTGTATGGCCATACACAATAAATGCGCTATATGAATACACATTACATTACATTACTACTTTTTGTTCATTTAAATGAATTACAAGGGTCTCGGACACAGAGCTCTTAAAGTCCTCTAATAAAACCTGTTCTTTAAACTGATCAAAAGTCGTGGTTTTATTTGAAGCACACCATTTATCAAATAAAGTTAGTTTTTCCCTTGCAAACTCCACAAATGTTTGTCTGTCTGTTTTCTTGTGAGCTCTAAATTTGTGTCTCTATGTCTCCGGCACTAGCTCATACGCACGGAGGACAGTCTGTTTAACAATATCATAAACGAGACTCTGTTCCACTGGCAATGTGGAACACTTGCTGCGCTTTGCCAATTAATTTACATTGCAGCAGGAGAGCCCACATCTCCTTTGGCCACTGCAATGTAGCTGCCACACACTCAAACGCTGTGAAATAACTGTCTACTTCTGCCTCTATAAATGGCGGAACCAAATTAATATGTTTACTCACATCAAATGCTGGCAAACTTACAGAATCAGTTACGGCAGCAGCAGGATGGGATGAGGCTAGTGCAGGGCCACTGGGTAGCTGAGCAAATGACGGAGAGGTAGGAGAACATACCAGAGAAACCCGACCTGCTAAGACAGACCATAATCTCTTTGAAGCCGTTCTCTCTCCATTTCCAGCTCTAGCTCCCTTATCCTAAGCCTTTTACTCTCAGTCTCTGCCCGTTTAACTTCCAATTCCAGTTCCAGTTCCTTCAACTTTATTGCCAACACTTGATCTGACGCGGTCACCGCAGTGTTGGGTTGCGCTAAAGACGGCAACATACGTGGCACGACGGGAGAGAGCGGTGCAGACAAAGGCTTCTCGTCGGCGGTGACCAGCGAAGCAGCTCTCCCTTCTGCACCACCCTCTACCGTTTCCTCGGGTAGAATTAGTTGCAAAACCAATTCATCATGCAGATACTTTTTAATCACTTTTTTAGACTCATTCTGTGACACGGGAATTTTGAAAAATTTTGCAATTTTAATGAAATTGTCTTTGCGGCAGCGATTTAATTGTTCCGCGTTCAGAGTTAGTGAAAAAGAAATCAAGTCAAACTCCATAATCCAATCCAAATTTTCTTTTCCACACCACAAGAGAACAGATAGACAAAAGATTGACTTACCACCCACATGCAGTCACAAGACAGTAGTTGAAACAGCTGATAATTTCACACAGTCAGTACATTCCAGTTTCTGCAAACAGTAAAATACAAAAACTACTTCCTTTTCTTCTCACAAACCAAAAGACAAGCCCCCAATTTATGTTACGACCCCAAATGTCTAGGGCTGAGGTTGAACATAAAAGTTAAAGAAAATAAATAAATAAACAGTTGGCAGGTTATGATTTAAATGACCTTAAAGGTTCTTTTATTGTGAGAAGGCGGAAAAAGTTTGTATTTACAAGAAAACAAAAATGAGCGCAAACAAAAGTAGTTTCAGGGCTGAGCAAGGCCAAAATAATAAACAAAACATTAATTAACTCCACCCCGAGGATAACTTACCTAACGAACCAAAAGAAATGCAGAAAATAAACTACAAATGCTACCCTTACTCCTTAACTAAAACAAAAACAGGAGAAAATGTCAGTGTCAAAAGTAAATGGCACTCAGCCCCTATGGCGCTCAGCTTTAAGCTTTTTTTATACAATATATATACAGTATGTGTGTGACAGTCACAACAAGGAGGGGAGAGGAAAAAGGTGGAGAGCACCTTAAAGTTCACAATTTAGGATCAACAAGAAATCACTTCAACAGGTTTTAAACAAGAACGCCCAAGTCTTTGAAAAGCTCTCCGTCTCTCCCCTGCGATCTGACTCCCTCGGTTTTCTTTTCAAAAGATGCTGCATTCTCCAAGCACCAACCACAGCGCACGCACGCACGCACCATGTCCAATTAGGGTGGGGCGACCTAGAAACAGGAACAGGACAGGACGAGAGAGAGAAAGAGAGAGAGACACACACACAGGGGCACAGAAACAACCCACCAATACGCTCATGCATAACAACTGTAATTTAATGTTTCAACCACTGACCAGCATTTCAGTAGCCAATGTAGAGAGTTAACGGATCTTTCCAGAACTGAACAAGTCACACACCATATTTCCCTTAAAAGATCGATTGCTACCAACATGTTTGAGCTTTGATTTCATTTCCAAAGCAATCCACAGGCACCCAGCAAAAGGTTGTCCACAGGACGTCTTGCCAGTCGCGATCACAAACACTTGCTAATTAACTCTACATCTTAAAACAATAAAAAGAAGCTCCAGACTCAAAACCCCCCCAAACCGGTTTTTGAGAGTACCTTTTGGTTCACGCCTGCAAATGGCGTCTGCGAGGAAATACACATTCCAGGCAGACAAATGAAGCGATCAAAAAGCTTCCAAAATTTAAGTGGACATTCAGTTAAATTGTTTTTATGTAAGTTAATGTATGCTTGTTTTACATTTTATGTAGGTTTTTGTGTGTACATGTTCCATGTGTTCCATGTTACATGCTCTATGTAACTGTTATGGATAGGTAGTAGATAGAGTTTGTTAACGAGTCGTTGGTGGTGAATGAAATCAACTGAATATTTGTAAAAAATTTCATGTTTGGTATTGATTGAAAGCTAGGAAAGTTTCAAATGCCTTGGTTTATATGAAGAAACCGAACTATGAAAAATGTCCCCGTTATGATACTTTGTTTTAACAACTTCCAATCAAAGCAGCACTCACACAATATGCCAACCTGGCCTCCTAGAGGAGGGAATGGGGGTGTGACTCCCACCCCACATCTTCTCTGATAAGACAATCCCTGTGTAGGCCCGGCCTATACCCAAAGCCTATAAAACTTTGAACAAGGAAAATTTCTTTGTCGTCTTTGCCGGTCATCTTGGCCAGTCATCACCGTCGTCGCTGCTTGGACGTCGCTCTTCTCGTGCTGTGGCCATTACATCGCCTCGCCAGAAGCCTCGTTACATCACGGAGCAGACTGCGACCTTCACTTGCTGCCGGCTCGACCCCCGTTCTGCTTGTGCAACCGCTTCAACAACAAGCCATCGGGTCAACTCATCAGAACTCTGAAACTCTCATAACTCCTCAAACTGCTTGTGTGTATGTGCGTTGTGTTTTATGTAGATTAGTACGTTGTGTTATAGAGTAGCAATAAACTTGTGTTTCGTTTTTAAGATCCGTGTTGGTGTGTTGTGTGCTTTATAAGTTAATGTCTTAGCTTCAGATACTGCTACCTTGCTCAATAAATAATAAGATACTGTTTTTATTTTGTTATTGCTAACCACGTAATAATATAATACAGGATTGCTTTACACTAACCATTCTATATGCTGGACAAATGACTAGTTTAAGTGTAAGCTTTAAATAATTCTATGTGAATCTTGTTTGAATCTTCGAATAAGACTCCCCAAAGTTTAAATGTGATTTAAACCAAAGAGCTGATTCTTACACCAATAAAAAAATCTCATCTTATTGGACCAATGAAAAGCCTGGTACATTATTTGAACCGAAAAACAAGTTCAGGCTACTGCAGATTTATGTGAGCTGACCGTCATCATACAGTGACAAAGTTATCGATTGACATACAGAGATTCAAGACAGCAATAATGAATCTGAAGAACGCAGAAATGACGAAGAAATAGTAGAGGATAAATGCCCATGGCTACACTCGGAGGAGCTGTTCACCTACAGGTACATAGGGAAGAAAGGGGTCAGCTGTGCTGATGCAGTGTGAATAGCTATATTATCATCTAAAAATGCTAATTAAAATAATGCCCAAAACTGGAATATCGCATTAAAGACATGCGAATAAAGCAGCGTTTTCATCCCACAAGTCAAAGAGAACAACATTGCCACTTCCTGATTAACTGGCGACAATCAACAGTAAAAACTGAATTTGCTGTGGTAGAAGAAGCTGCGTGAATATATTCTTTATTTAATAAATGATTTGTGCCTCAGAAGGCAATCCTTTTGACAGTTCTGGAGGTTATTAATATTATAATAACACTAACACTAATAAATGATTAAGGCATTTTAGAATGATTAAAACAACACTTTAGATGTTTTACAGTCTGCTAGTTTGTCCATTCACACATTTTCAAAATGTATGCGCATCATGGCGTTTCCATCAACCGTTTTTTATGTGCATATCCAAAAAGCGCACAAAATTAAGTGGATGAAACCTGCCCTCTGATGTGCCATCCGGCTTACACAGGGTTTCCACGGGGTCTTAAAAAGTCTAAAATGTAAAAATCTCAATTTTAGGCCTTTAAAAGTCTTAAATTCGGTCTTAAATATTTTTGCACAGTTCTTATTTTTCCGATGTCCATGTAACGCTACATCTAATGCTGATTTAATTTATTTTTTGTTGCTGTTGCTTGGTTTTTGTGGTGTTGTAGTTCTTTATTTCACTAGTCCTAATGTAATTTGCGGTATTACAACTACAAATGAGACCAACATGCAATAGCCAATCAGCTTTCTTTTATTAAACTCAGTGCGCACGGCGAATGTGACCTTATTGCTGTGTTTGCGGAGGTTCGCTTTCGGTGTGCGCAACATGATTTCGGCTGCCGGCGTGAACAGATTCCGGGTGAACAGTTCGAGCGGCACCGCGTTTCATTTGAGTTGAATATGAATCACTTTGTAGAGATTTTGTCTGAAACAGGTACGCCTGTACAGACATCTTAATGATCCGTTCATGCGTGATCATCATAGAGATAACCAGATGACCAATAATTCTTGGCTAGAAATTGCAACAGTCATGGAAAGGAGGAAAGTTTTTTGTTAAAAAGTTTGGAACCGTTTTTTATGTGCATATCCAAAAAGCACACAAAATTAGGTGGATGAAACCTGATGAAGTCTTGAATGGTTATAAAACTATAAAAAAATAATCATTCATTCATTTTCTTTTTGGCTTAGTCCCTTTATTAATCTGGGGTCGCCACAGCGGAATGAACCGCCAACTATTCCAGCATATGTTTTACGCAGCGGATGCCCTTCCAGCTGCAACCCATCACTTGGAAACACCCATATATTCTCATTCATACTAGTAATGGGAAGTTCAGATCATTTTACTGACTCATTTCATTCATTTCGTTCAATATTATTAAAATGTTACAAATTGCTTCAAAACACATCTACATACTAGCCCAAACGTTGATCATACTACAAACAAGTCATAAATAGAATGCTATAAGGAGGAGAAAATAATTCTTAGTTTACCTGCCCTTTTTTGTCTATGAAGGTATTTTTGCCTCTTTGCTCATCTCACCTCTTCACATCTTCAAATTTCAGTGGTTCGTTCACTTCACACTGACAGTCACAAATAATCTCAACCAATGTACACAGTCTGAGTTGAAAGGAGCCATGATTAGTTTAGACACCTTTAGAGTCTTCTGCTTTCTGAGTCCTTCGTTCATCAAGTGACAGCATGTAAAGAGAGATGACTTAACCCCAGGACTCGAGAAATGAACAGATCAAATCTCTTTCTGGCTCTAAATGCATACACAGTAAAATAAGTAGTGTCAATTTAACACTTAAAGTGTTGATTTTAACACTACTGAAGAGCATATATGGTCCCAATCTAGTTAGTGCTAAAAGTACACCGCGTGTAGTGTTAAATTTGGAGTGTAAAATTGGCACTCTAAAGTGCTGAATAAATACACTGACAGTGTAGAATGTTACACTTACTATTGTTATCAAAGTTTTACACTTAGGGGCATTTAACACCAAGTAGTGTTGTTATTATGCTAGTGTTAAATTTGCAGTGTAATATTGGCACTTTAAAGTGCTGAATAAATACACTGACAGTGAAGAATGTTACACTTACTATTGTTATCAAAGATTTACACTTAGGGGCATTTAACACCAACTAGTGTTGTTATTACTCTACAAGTGTCTTTAAGAAAGTACTCCCATCAGTGTAACATACATTTTTACACTGTTCTGTGGTGTATGTCTAACATTATCAAACCTACAATCAAAAGTCTTTAGACAGATGTCAAAACATGTATCTTTATTTAAAACATGGCCAAATAGGACAACACGCCATATGTAAACAGTTTGAGTATAGTCAAATTCATGAGGGGGTTGCACTGAAATATAAAATGCATAAAACAAATTCATTAACATGTCAGAGACAAGAATAAGTGGCAGCTATATTTGAATAAAATTACAGTATGGGACAATAAATGAAAAAAAATTATCAAACCCATAGGACATCTGCACATCAAATGTTTTGTAATAAGTTAGTTCATTGACCGAAAACACCTTGAGAGATGTATTTGGTCTCTGATCAATCCTGTAAGCAAAAAGGTGCTCATCAAAGCAAACAGTTCTGAGCTGTGATGTGACCAGTAACACACATTCATTTCTGACAATGATGTCTTTGATTTTATAAAACACTGGCAGATCAAGGTCTACCTGACCACAAATAATTAAGGTAGAACGGTATTCAGTTCCATTATACTTCACCCATTTCACTGAAAGAACATTGGTTTCTGGCGGAATGTTCAACTTGGATGCAATCTGAACACTTTCAGTCAAGTCACTTAAAGAGACAGTCTTTCCTGGTCCAAGTACAATTCTGTCCTGGTTAAAAGTTTCCCAGTTATACGCCATAAAATTCTGATGTTTTTTGGCAAGCATCTGCGTGATGTTCTTGAAACATTTAGTTTGGGTCTTGAAGAAATTGTGCTTGGACTCGTATCGCATGGACCACATATGAACAATTGGCCCAATGTGTCGTATACACCGAGGGTAATGACACATAAAATGATGTTTAGGCAGGAGATTTTTGCCTGGAAATAAGCATTTGAACAATCTGTGATGCTCCGCAATTAAGTGTTTCAGAAAAATTGTAAGGCCTTCAGTTAAAATGGGAGAAAATACAATGTTCACTATTTGTAGCAAAAGTAGCAACAATTGCCAGTATTTATCATCTTGAGGCACAATGTCACCAAATATTAGTGGCACATTTCGCAGGAGACACTAACACTGTATTGCATTAATGCCTAAATCATTGCTCTGATCTTCAAGTTTTACAGTAGGGGGTCGATTTCTTCTTTCCATGTACCCATAGTTAAACGGATGTAATCTGCCATGCAACTCTTTTGCTGTCAAAAAATTTGAACAGACATACTGTAAAACAAGCTTTAATTCAAACTGAGCAACCCCCTCTAAAACATCATGCATTATGTCAACAGAAAAATTATCAGACACATTGAAGTATTGGAGAGTGTTAAACAAACATGTACGTTTCACACCACAAACATGTGGTAGTGTTGGGTCTGACTGTAGAGCGTTGCAGTGTCGTAAGTGTGTGTCTTTGGTGCGGAAAGTTACATTTTGCTCATCGTCAGAAAACACAGTCTGATAATCTTCCTTTTGAGCAAGACAAAACCTACAACTATTCCGTGCTCTGAAGGATTCAATGAATCCAAAAAGGCAGTGTAAACCAAGATTATCTCCTGTTACTTGGATGATGCTTCCACGCACAAAACCAGCAGGGCCTTCTATTCCTGTGCTTTCCAGAACTTTTAAGTCATTGACTACAGGCTCCAATATTGCATCAAATCCATAGGTTTTGATGTCCTGAGAATGGAAAAGTGCACATAAATGTATGTTTGTCAGAGATGAATTGAACTGTGGTTGGAAATTTCTCAAAGTAAAATATATAGCGCCTAACTTGTGAATTCCCTTCTTTGACCCCAAAGGATTTGCAGTCTCAAAGTCGTCATAGTAAAGTTGAATTTGAAGTGCATTTTTTTCAGTTGAAAACAGAGGATGAGTCTTTACGTACAATCCATCTTCAATATCAAAGTAAATGCCATCCTCATTACGTAGGCCTGACTTGAACCTGTGTGTGGTGTTTGGGTGCTTTAAAATGTTCTGTAGAGTTTGGAGTATTGGAACATAGGCAAATTTGTCAGTCACTGCAACTTGGTCATAAGAGCCAGTAGTCCTGTTTTTCCTGTTGTCAAATCGAACACCAAGAACTTTCTCCACAGGCTGGACAACTGCCCATTTTTTTGTAAAATATGAGTTTCGTTTAGATATGGAATAAAGACTAGTGAAGGGGTTTTCAATTTCATGAAATGACTGTTCAACTGAACTTCTAATATCTGTTTCTTCTGACAATAAGCAGTTTATAGCTGTCTGTTTAACTTGATCCTGGATTTCTTGAACTACTTCCTCCATAGATGTAACAAAATTATCTACAGTAGTTTGACTGACACCTGCAGCTTGCAATTGTGCTATTACTGATGCACACAAATCAGTAGTGTTTTTGTTAGAAACTAGCAAAGAACTGTCATTTGAACATGTAGCCACATCAGTATCACCTGTTAGCCCAACAACTGCATTACGAACAATGGCACCTTCTTCAACACCTAAAGAAACGTTGTCACTTCCATCGTGAACTTTATTTAAATGTTTTCGAAATCCTGAAAAGGTACCAAATTCTAAACAGCAATCTGCTTGACCACATTTTAGTCGTAGTGATTTGCCAGGCAAAAGTCCATGAATTAACTTCAGATGACGAACAAGAAGATTTGTGTTTTCTAGGGAGCAAAAACAAATGAAACAAATCATTTCTAACTCCAATCACCTCTTAATGCAGAAATCTAGCTCGAAGTTCTGCTACTCTTGGGCTCTCTTTGACTTTTCCAACATCAATCTGGAAAACTGTTGTTTGTACAAAGGTGTACATGTTGTGAAGGACTTTGCTGTAAGATGCACCAAACACAAAGTGAGCCTTGAAAAGTTCATCGAAGGCACCGAGACCACCTACTGCCTTGCACGGTATAGCTTTTTTGTCAAGAATGATGAAGTAGCCATGAATGCTGTTCTTCTTTGTACCCATGGCAAGCAGGTATGGCTGTGTGCTCTCTTCAATGGAGTCAAGGTGTTCTTGCATGTTGGTCCCGGCCTAAATATAAAACAAAGAAAATAAAAACAGATCTTACTAAATTAGTTTTACATTACAATCAATCCAGCAGGTATTGGTTTTAAGCAGACATCAGAAAGTAACAAAAAAGACCAAATTTACCTTTTTGAAGATAATGAGGTGCTTCTCTGCTTGAGATGCAGACATCTTTCCAGGTCTATTACGGCCTTGTGGTGAAGGTGGAATCAAATGAAGCAAAAGAAGAATGGAGGCAATGTCACTGCTCCATCCTAAAAAACAAAATGCAACATCAGGAAAAAAAAAAAAGTGTCTAAACCTTATTAAAAGATTAAATAAAACACTGACAGCCTAACCTGCTTCAGCTGTTTCATTGTCTGTCACAGAATTTTCTGCAGAATCAATCAGGTCCTGGAGGTCTTGGGATGAGTGAAGACTTTTGCTTTGTTGAATAATCTTCTGCTTCAATGTAGTTGGCCACCTTTCCAACAACTTTGCAGAAGTTTTCTCGCCAAAAATTGAAACAAAATCCAGTTCAATCTGTAACAATCATCAGAAAAGACAAAAAATTGAGTAAATATTTTAATATATAAATCGAGTTAAACTGCCAGAGTATGGAATTTTTATTTCACAATTAAAATTGTCCCTCATCTGTTAACATCAACAATTAGAGATTGTCATTTACAATTGACATGAAGGGGCAAAAGATGTAAATTATGGGCATCTTAATAATTATGGGTGTCACGGTCACACAATGAAGACAACGATGGTTATCTCTTTTCATCAGTTTATTCAAAACACAGTGGATTGTTCAACAGGAGAAGCAGGTAAGTGATATACTTGGATGGAGAGCAGACTAGTATGATGTTCACAATGTAAACAAGGATCTTCATTCAACCATCAGTATGCAAAGTCACTTCCCTTAATCATTGCATGTGCATCCACAGGTTAGGAGAAACGTTCATAGGAGAAGGGGAACATCCACAGAACAAGGAGAGCCAGGGAGAAGGTGAGGTGAACCATCTGACTTCGATTCCAGCCGTTGTACAACTGGAAACAGGGAGTTTATATAGGGGACTGTGATTGCTGGTGTAGGTGAGTGTAATAAGTATTCAGGTCATTGTGCTCATGTGTGATGAGAGGTGGCTGGTGAAGGAGAGCGATGATTGGAGCAGAGGGAACGAGATGGTGAGGGAGAATGGTGATTGGAGCAGCAGGAACGAGCCGGGGATGTGACAGTACCGCCCCTCCACGAGTGACTCCAGACACCCTGGACTGGTGACAGGGACAGCCACGTCCACGAGGAGCAGGTTGATCTGGATGCTGTGCGATGAAGATGGTGGAAGGTAGAACTGGTTTGGGGGTGTCTGAAGTGGGTTCTGGTGAATACATCCGGGAGAGGGCATCGGCCTTAACGTTCTTATGGCCCGGCTGGTAGGTGATATGGAAATGAAACCGATCAAAGCATAGGGACCAGCGAGCTTGGCGAGTGGTCAGGCATTTTACGTCACAGAGATACTGGGGGTTCTTGTGGTCAGTTATGACCGTAAAAGGGAACTGTGCCCCTTCCAGCCAGTGATGCCATTCCTCTAAGGTCAGCTGAATTGCTAAAGCTTGCGGCCCCCGATGCCAGTTTTGTTTCACTGGTGATAATTTCCATGAACAGTACGCACACGGATGGAGGATTTGGGGTTCACCAGACCTCTGTGATAGAATGCCACCACCTCCGGCATCAGCCTTGTCGACCTCAACAACAACGAGTAGTGTATAATCCGGATGACGGAGGATAAGTGCAGTGGTGAGCACCTCTCTGAGGTGTTTAAAGGCTTTGCGTGCTTCAGGGGTCCAGGTAAGCGAACGCTATCCGCCTTTCAAAAGGGAGGTTAAAGGAGCTGAGAGAACGCTATAGTTCTTGATGAACCGGCGATAAAAGTTGCCAAATCCTAGAAACCACTGCAACTCCTTCAGGGTTTTAGGTTCGTCCCAGTGGGACACGGCGTCCACCTTGCCTCTCTTTATGAAAGCAGCTTTGGAAATCTCATTGGCAAACTGGTTAGCATTAGCCTCTATGTAGAGTGCACATTGCAGCAGAAAGCCATTGCAGGTATTTGGATCGCCTGAGTAGCTCATGGGGTGAGCCAAAGGCGTATTGGTTATGACCACCGGAGTGGTAGCGGCGTTCATGGGAGCAGAAGGCAGTGTTTGACGCATAGAATGCTCCATTCCAGCAAACGGGTGCAATGAGCTTCTGGTTAGCGCTACGCTAGCTTCCATAGCTGAGTTTGTTTATCTTCTGGGCTGGAATCCTGTCACGGTCACACAATGAAGACAAGGATGATTAGTGGATTGTTCAACAGGAGAAGCAGGTAAGTGATATACTTGGATGGAGAGCAGACTAGTATGATGTTCACAATGTAAACAAGGATCTTCATTCAACCATCAGTATGCAAAGTCACTTCCCTTAATCATTGCATGTGCATCCACAGGTTAGGAGAAACGTCCATAGGAGAAGGGGAACATCCACAGAACAAGGAGAGCCAGGGAGAAGGTGAGGTGAACCATCTGACTTCGATTCCAGCCGTTGTACGACTGGAAACGGGGAGTCTACATAGGGGACTGTGATTGCTGGTGTAGGTGAGTGTAATAAGTATTCAGGTCATTGTGCTCATGTGTGATGAGAGGTGGCTGGTGAAGGAGAGCGATGATTGGAGCAGAGGGAACGAGATGGTGAGGGAGAATGGTGATTGGAGCAGCAGGAACGAGCCGGGGATGTGACAATGGATTAATAGCTACAGGCTTTTTTATTTTTATAATGAACTAGGGCTGCACGATTCTGGCTAAAATGAGAATCACAATTTCTGTTTTCAAAATTTTTTATTTTATTTTTTTTTTAAATTAAAATCAAGATCATGATTTTCTCACGATTCTGTAGATGTAAAATAAAGGTTAATATGAGTATGCTGTTATAGTTATTCTCAAAAATATAGTAAAACAACAATAATATTAGGCCTGTGTATGGGTCTACTATTGGTTAAAATGCTACATTTGGTATAGACTTGGAACGGTGGGCTTAAACAGACTTTAAATGTGTCCTTGTTGTTAATTCACAGTAAAGTGATGACATGAGAATATAACTATTTATAATTCTGAAGTTGAAATATTATGTTTGAGACATATGCTTGTCATTTGTCATTGACAACATTATTAGACCATTTTTTTCACTGGTAACATGAGACATTTGTCATTATCAGACTCCCTCTTGCATTATATTCAACATTATGTAGGCTAGAATAGTTATACTGACCATGTAAACAATTATTCCCATGTACAACACTTTGTGTTCGCTATGAAAGAAAAAACATATCAAGTGCTTGCCATAATGAAATGTGATCGTTAAAATGATGTGCATGCAGGTTTCACTTTCACTGCCGCGTGCGTTCATGTCTGCCATCATTTTGAGAAAAAAAAAAACATACATGCAAATCATACTTCCCGAGCGGCTCTCAAGCAATCCCTCTGTGCAAAAAACTGAACATTATTTACAACTTTATTACCTGTTATTCACAGCGTATGCAGGTTCAGTTCACAATACACAGTTCAAAACAATAAGACTTGTGCATCCGCCTTTATGCTTCTCTCCTGACCTTGAAAATATATTTGGCTGAATCGTAGAAAAGCTGAATTAAGATACAGGCAGTGCAGAATTATTAGGCAAATGAGTATTTTGACCACATCATCCTCTTTATGCATGTTGTCTTACTCCAAGCTGTATAGGCTCGAAAGCCTACTACCAATTAAGCATATTAGGTGATGTGCATCTCTGTAATGAGAAGGGGCGTGGTCTAATGACATCAAATCCCTATAACAGGTGTGCATAATTATTAGGCAACTTTCCTTTGGCAAAATGGGTCAAAAGAAGGACTTGACAGGCTCCGAAAAGTCAAAAATAGTGAGATATCTTGCAGAGGGATGCAGCACTCTTAAAATTGCCAAGCTTCTGAAGCGTGATCATCGAACAATCAAACGTTTCATTCAAAATAGTCAACAGGGTGGCAAGAAGCGTGTGGAAAAACCAAGGCACAAAATAACTGCCCATGAACTGAGAAAAGTCAAGCGTGCAGCTGCCAAGATGCCACTTGCCACCAGTTTTGCCATATTTCAGAGCTGCAACATCACTGGAGTGCCCAAAAGCACAAGGTGTGCAATACTCAGAGACATGGCCAAGGTAAGAAAGGCTGAAAAACGAGTCTGACTCAGACGCCAACAAGGTGGAGGTGGAGTACTGGTTTGGGTTGGTATCATCAAAGATGAGCTTGTGGGGCCTTTTAGGGTTGAGGATGGAGTCAAGCTCAACTCCCAGACCTACTGCCAGTTTCTGGAAGACACTTTCAAGCTGTGGTACAGGAAGTAGTCTGCATCCTTCAAGAAGAACATGATTTTCATGCAGGACAATGCTCCATCACACGCGTCCAAGTACTCCACAGCGTGGCTGGCAAGAAAGGGTCTAAAAGAAGAAAAACTAATAACATGGCCTCCTCGTTCACCTGAACTGAACCCCATAGAGAACCTGTGGTCCATCATCAAATGTGAGATTTACAAGGAGGGAAAACAGTACACCTCTCTGAACAGTGTCTGGGAGGCTGTGGTTGCTGCTGCATGCAATGTTGATGGTGAACAGATCAAAACACTGACAGAATCCATGGATGGCAGGCTTTTGAGTGTCCTTGCAAAGAAAGGTGGCTATATTGGTCACTGATTTGTTTTTGTTTTGTTTTTGAATGTCAGAAATGTATATTTGTGAATGTTGAGATGTTATATTGGTTTCACTGGTGAAAATAAACAATTGTAATGGGTATATATTTGTTTTTTGTTAAATTGCCTAATAATTATGCACAGTAATAGTCATCTGCACACACAGATATCCTCCTAAAATAGCTCAAACTAAAAACAAACTAAAAACTACTTCCAAAAATATTCAGCTTTGATATTAATGAGTTTTTTGGGTTCATTGAGAACATGGTTGTTGTTCAATATTAAAAATAAACCTCAAAAATACAACTTGCCAAATAATTCTGACTCCCTGTATATGTGTGTAGGGTCGAATCGAGATCGCAATCTTTTTTCGATTAATCGTGCATCCCTATAATGTACCCCTCAAAACATCCTACAAATGTTTAAATAACTTTTTAGTCAAAATAATGCCTTTTAACAGAAGAATATGCAAAGCCTTTTATCTAATTTTAGATTATAAATGATAGTGGTGTAATGGATCACAAATCTCAGGGTTCGGATCACACTATAGTTTTTGAGTCACGGATCTGACTATTTTTTGGATCAGCAAAAAAGGGAGGAGACAAATGTCATTTGCTTTCCATTCATTCATTTTCTTTTCGGCTTAGTCTCTCTATTAATCTGGGGTTGCCACAGCGGAATGAACTGCCAACTTATCCAGCATATGTTTTACGCAGCGGATGCAATCCATCACTGGGAAACACCCATACACTTCCATTCACACACATACACTACGGACAATTTAGCCTACCCAATTCACCTAAAGTGCATGTCTTTAGACTTGTGGGGGAAACCGGAGCACCCGGAGGAAACCCACACGAACACCGGCAGAACATGCAAACTCTACACAGAAATGCCAACTGACATCATTTTTGAAAACCTATTCAGTGACATATTTTTGATGGTTGTTTGTCGCCACCCATTGGTTACACAATGTATTTGCTACAACAACAGCGTCAACTTCCATTAAATGGTGATATTAATCTTTACCATAAACATCATTGTTTATATCTAAACCATAAACTGTTCGCCCAGTACTTCGGTGTTATTTAATTGTTTGTAACTGAAAGTGTGAAAACTGAATCTCGATCAAACGCAGATTTTAATGCAGCGCTTCGAACATAAACAATAAACATATGCAAATCATCATCATTTATCATTCATGTTGCATGGGTTTGAATTGAGATCACAATCTTTAAATGTTTAATTGTGCAGCTTTACACTAAATGCATAAATGCAAGCTAAACAGTGACAGAAAACACCTTTAATTAATAACCTAAGAAAGCATTTAGGTCTCACTGCAACTTTTCCTGTCATCATTATATTTTACAGGGAAGCCAAAATGCTTTCATACACGTGATTTGAATGACACGAGGCGATCTCTCTGCAATTGTTATTTGAAAAAATTGCAATAAATATTAGACTAACTTACCAGTTAAAAAAAAAAGTTGTTAATCCACGGGTCACGTGCGTTCTGAACTGTGAGTTGTGATCTGCACGAACACAGATCAGCTGTGATCCATTACACCCCTAATAATTGTATGTCTTAACAGTCATTACTAACTCTTACAATGCACAGCCATTAAAGTTTTATTTTCTTTTACACAAAAAGAAATGTACATGAAATATATTACCGAAATGTCATCTGCTATATAATATATAAATGTTGTCCAGGTTAACTGTATTGTGAGCTTTACTCAGAATTAACCCTCCTTTTAAAGGAATTCCTATTACACGAAATTTAAATGTAGCTATACTCACCAGTCCTTTAACATCCAAAAAGCGTGGAAATTCCATCAACACATCAGTGCTTTTGCTTGGGTCTTGAATCATCTTTCGACGATACTGAAGTGTCTCCTTCATTTTGATTTTGATGATGTCCACTTCTGACGTGTGTTTCATTAGAGAAAACTGCTTCTCTACACTGTTCTTCTGTGAGGGAAAAATCTGTGCTGGATGCAACCATTCTTTCTGAAGTTGGGGCACCGTTGAAGGCCTGTGGGGAACATCTACAGCTCTCGGATGTTGCACTGTTCCTCTGTATGTTCTTTATTTTCCAAGCTAAGTAACCTTGCCCACTTTTAGGGTCATAATAATGTTCCTTTGAGAAACAAATGCATGTTAATACAAAGATGACCAATATCCCCATAACTAGATATATTTTTAAAAAATACTTACGTATCCATTCTTTGTGTAGGGATCACAAAGACATGAAAACAGGGAAACGATTCCTTGGGCATACATTTCCCTAATACGTTTGGGTGGGGATGTGCTGTCAAAATAAAAATGGAGAAACAATGAAATATTATATTACCCAATAGTTGTGACCCTTAAATTAAAAATTGCTGGACATTTACACTTATGATTTTTTCTTCAGTAGAACATTACAGTTGTTTATCTAAATGTAGATTTGTAAAATAAGTCAAAAGCAATGATCTCCCAATAATCAGTCCAATTGATGGTTCATGAAAATAATTTAAAGTCTTATGAAGAGAGAATAATTGATCTGTGCAAACAATTGAATTTTTTTTATATATAGGCTAAAGTACAAATACAACATACAAATCCTCTATCCTCGTTTTTCAGAAATGGTAAAAACTGAAATACAATTTTAGAACCATCTAAACTTTGTTAATTGATGCTTGCACTTTTGACTGTCGTGAACATGCTCAGTTTGCATGACTGAGCAGACTGTTTGTGTCCACATGATGATAATTATGAAAAACAATTCTTGTCAAAAGGAATTAAGTAAATTTCATTTATGGCACCCTAAATGTGCCTTGGTTTTTTACAAAGCTGACAGCAATCTGGGCCCGTAATCACAAAACATCTTTAGAGTAAAAAAAGCACCTAACTTCCCGATTTCAGATGAATCACAAATAAAATGTATCAGTCCTAAATTTCAAGTGACACAGTAACTTCACCAAGGAATATAAATAGAAAATAGATTTATTAATTTTAATTTGTATGTCTAAATTAACATTTAATTTTTTTCTTTTTTTAATGATATAATTTTATATATTATAAATTAATATTTTTAAAAGCTGCAAAATTGTACTCTGCATTATATCTATGAATAAATCTCTGAGAGACTCTTCTCCCCTCCTATCAGTCAATCATGGTGCACATAGTTAGTATGTGTTCTGACATCACCCCTAGCCACAAGGTAACACAAGTAAAAGATTGCTAAGAGTTTTTGCTTAACCTATTAACAGAGCTGCTGAGACAAACTTTTAAATTAAACCATTTATTAAAATTATATCATAAAATAAATATTTTAAGATATTTAAATAACGATTACAAAATTACAGATTACATGTCGCTAATTCTAAACAAGTACAATTGAAGTCAGAATTATTATTACCCCTGAATAATTAGCCCTTGTTTACTTTTTTCCGCCAATATCTGGTTAACGCAGAGCAGATTTTCTCAACACATTTCTAATCATAATAGTTTTAATAACTCATCTCTAATAACTGATTTATTTTATCTTTGCCATGATGACAGTAAATAATATTTGACTAGATATTTATCAAGACACTTCTATACAGCTTAAAGTGACATTTAAAGGCTTAACTAGATTAATTAGGTTAACTAGGCAGGTTAGAGTAATTAGGCAAGTTATTGTATAACTATGGTTTGTTCTGTAGACTATGGAAATAAAATTTGGGAAGGGGCTAATAATATTGACCTTTAAATGGTTTTTAAAAATTTAAAACTGCTTTTATTCTAACCAAAATACAACAAATAAGACTTTCTCCAGAAGAAAAAATATTATCAGACATACTGTGAAAATTTCCTTGTTCTGTTAAACATCATTTGGGAAATACTTAAAAAAGAAAAAAAAAATCAAAGGGGGATAATATTTCTGACTTCAACTGTATGTTCGGCTAGCCATTTTAGCATAGTTGTGAGTTGGTCTTAGTGACTTTGAAGTCAGGACTCCTCTAACGTTTCACAGACTTAGGAACTAGTTTAGTGCTAACACGCTTCGTGAAATACTCTTAGACCAAAAATTTAGGAGTCCTAATCTTAGGAAAGACACATCCACAATTAATTTTTTTATTTTGTCCTAAATCAGCAAGTTAGGAGTTATTTTTAGTCTTAAGATGTATTGTGAATATGGGTGAATACATTGGGATGGCATCAAGTTACCTGTACTTTTCAGTCATATCTGCAGTAAGAATGTTTATCATCTTTCGCCTGGTGCTGTCAGTCAAACTTTTCGTTTTTTCATATTCCCTGATGATTCCGTCTCCACCAGGTTTTCTCCGCAGGACTTCCTGGACCAGCTGCAAAGAGTTACATAACACAAATTAAGGGTGCTTTCACACCTAGACTTTTGTTTTGGGACCTGGTGCGTTTCCCCAGTTAGCGCGGTTCGTTTGGCATATGTGAATCCAGCAATCGCACTCGAATCCGCGCCAAAACAATCGGTCTGAGATCACCTGAATGAGGTGGTCTCAGCTCGATTAAAATGAACTCTGGAGCGGATCGATTGTAATGAGAAAGCAAAACGAACCAGGCTATATTACAATGTATTATGGATATATAATAGGCATATAAGCTATACGGCTACAGAGAGAATGATGAGTAGAGCGGGATGTCATTCCTACCGGTAAATGTGTGTCATGTCACATACGAAAGTGAAAGCATGGTAACTACTAAGGAGAGCTGTTTTTCTGTTAACAAAATTGACTGAACAGCAGTCTTGGTTTATCTGTTATTTCTCTCTATAATGTAAAGCCTATAATGCATAGCCTAATACTAGCCAACGGCTGTGTATGAGAAAGTATTTCCTCTGATTTTTATCTGTGACTATGTCTGTGGGTGTCACTATTCAAAATTAGAAGCTTATTATCATTATTAATACATTTAAACTGTTTAGCTTTCTAAAATGTGAATGGATTGTGAACTGAAAAATTATAGAAATAAATATGCACTAGACTGACTTGCATTTAATAAAAAAAAAAAAATTAGATTAAACTAAATTAAATTTATTATTTATATTATTGGACATTCGTTTGAAATAATTGCGCTCTTGTCAACTATGGAAGATAAATCCTGCCAATTTTAAATAAATAAAATAAACATTGGAAATTAAAATGAAAACCAGATAACAATTTCATTATAAAAAAAAACTGTACGCAAAATATCTGCCAAAATTGAAAATGAAATGAAATTATCTAATTTTCGTTTTCATTTTAACTGTGACAACACTTCGACCCTGCAGATCGATAAATAAAGTGAAGTTGCCTATTTAACATTTCATTTTCACTGCATTTCTGCATCAAGACTGCCAATATTACAAATGAAAAGCCAAACTGAAAAATAAAATGCAAACACCATTTTTACAAAGATTATTCACACTATAACAGTGACATAATTCAAATCAAAATGTAAATTTAAGTTTTTCTTTTATTGGCACTTTTTTGAGTGTTTTGCTACACTAATGCCGGTGTTGCGGTAGTGGTGGGGGGTTGGGTCAATTATGCACTCAAAAGTGAATATTTTTCTGTCATTAATTGCTAACACTCCCGTCATTCCTACTTTCAGAACACAAATTTATTTTATAATATAAAGAAGCAATTAAATTATGACAATTGTGAAATTAAAGCAATAGTCCAGACATCTGGTCCCCGCGTCACGTCAGTGTGCGCCTGTATAAATGCCCATGCGGCGGCGGAGGCGCACTCTAAACTCACACGGTAGAAAACTGAACTAGTGGATAACATGAAGGGGCGCAGCCTAATTCATTTCATGTTTTGGTAAACTAATTCTTTAAATATAACTCTCTTGAGCTCTAAAGAGAAAAACGCTAAAGAAATTTGCAGTTAAATTAATTTTAGCAGAGATGCAATTGCCAGTAATTTTCACGCTTTAGTTCGGGATTAATATTAGATAAGCCTAATAAAAATGTTTAGTTGGACATTGCACAGTTCCACAGTAGTCTACACTATAAATAATAATATAATTTTTTATATTCATTATTTTCCCAGAGATGGGTTGCGGCTGGAAGGGCATCCGCTGCGTAAAATCGTGCTGGATAAGTTGGCGGTTTATTCCGCTGTGGCGACCCCGCAAGGGACAAAGCCGACAAGAAAATGAATGAATGAATATTCATTATTATTAATATTATTATAATTAAGCTATAAAATTGACAAAATGTAGAAGCCTTAAAAATGTTTGCTTTCATTTTGACATCGCTAAAGCGCACTTTTAGTTGTGTAAAGAAACATCCCATTATACAGCAGCCGTCTCAAGTTAGAACACTTAAAATGCCTTTTGAGTTTAAAGATGATCAGGCTGTGAAGTCAAGTTTACAGTATTATAAATTAAATAGATATAGTGCGTGAGTAAATGGATTTGCTGCGGGTCCACCTCTCGCATGCGCTGCAGGTAGGCTGAACGATAATCTAGGCAGGTAGGTAGACAGGCTCTCTGTTTTGCTACACTAATGCCTTAAAATGTAACTAAGTAACACATTTAGCTACTATTTTTTAAATGACATTAAATTGTAACATTTCACTTTTTCCTAATGCTGATATTGTTTGGGTAATAAAGCGTGATGACTTGGTTATGATTAATTTAGTAGGTTAGCTTTCATGTGTGGGCATAGTTTTATGTCTTTACCTAAAACTTTAAACATTTATGTTATTTGAAATAAAACGCGAGAATAAAATATAATTTAAACCACTTGTTTGGTGCTGAAGCCATGATCTGTCTGCATTGATGTAAACGGTATCGTTGCCTAATCTTCAATAATAAAATCAGTAATAGTGAAACTGTGCATATTATTATTACTATAAAATAGGGGTGTGACGGATGATCCGTGATCCGTACGGATCACAACCCACGATTCGTAACGCAGGTGACCCGCGGATCAATAACTTTTTTGAACTTGTAGGTTAATCCAACATTTATAACAATTGCAGAGAGATCGCCTCCCGCATCATTCAAATTGCGTGTATGAAAGCATTTAGGCTTCCCTGTAAGATATAATGACGACGGGAAAAGTTGTGGTGGGACCTATTTAAATGTTTTCTTTGTCTATTAATTTAATGTGTTTTCTGTCACTGTTTGTTTAGCTTGCATTAATGCATTCAGTGTAAAGCTGCACAATTAAACATTAAAAGATCGTGATCTCAGTTCAAACCCGCGCAACATGAACGATAAATTATGATGATTTGCATATGTTTATTAATCCTTCAAAGCACTGCATTCAAATCTGCATCGAGAGAGATTCAGTTTTTACACTTTTTCAGTTCGTTAGAAACAATTAAATAACACAGAAGTACTGGGAGAACAGTTTATAGTTCAGATATAAACACTGATGTTTATTGTAAAGATTAAAGTGACCGTTTAATGAAACATGACGCTGGTGAATTTTTGAGGCTGGTGAAAGCAATTACATAGTGTAACCAACAGATGGCGACAAACAACCATCAAAATTATGTCACTGAATAGGTTTTAAAAAAATTATATACCTATAATGAAACATGAAGTTTTATGAGTCAATTGTTGAATCATTAATTGAAGATAAATATGATCTGTTGTACAAGATGTTAGATTTCTATATTTAGCATTATCAGCAACAGTAGCAAAGATTATATTTTGTGTTAAATACTTTTCTTTTTTCAGCTGGTTCTTTCTTGGTTTTTATTTTTTATTAACATTACAGGTTCTAAGTTCTGTTTGTTAAAAGCAATGTTTTTTGCAGTAATATTTTTGTAGAAATGGAAAGCAAATGAAATTTGTCTCCTCCCTTGTTTGCTGATCCGAAAAATAGTCCGATCCGTGACTCAAAAACCGCAGTGTAATCCGAACTTCAAATTTGTGATCTGTTACACCACTACTATAAAAAGTATATTACTGCCTTAAGTCAGTAACTTAGGCAGTAATGCAAAGTAAAACGCAAATAAATAGCCTAATGAAAGGAACAAGAGGGACCAAAATCAGTCACCGGAGCCCCCCTATGGGATTAAAATGCCACTTCAGTTATGACATCCTGGAGCCGGCCTTGCATAGCGATACTTTATTGTTTGAGAAGAAACAAAAGCGAAAACTGTGGATGAAAACCTGGCTGGGGAGACGGCGATAACATGGATTATCTGTTCTTCAACAAGAAAAGATCACAGACACAACACTGACGCCGTGTATCATACGAACGCTGTTTGTGTTTATGATCAGTAATATTAACAACTAATATTAATAACTCCTCTCGCTTTAGACTTTACGTTTTAGAACTTGTTCTTGTCGGCGCAATATAGGTTTATTGCATGTACGAATCAGATTATTAAAAATGATTAAGAGCATGCTTTTCCTTTATTGCATTCTTTCCGTTAGGTGTTTTATTTATTTATTATTTTATTTATTTATTTATATATATATATATATATATATATATATATATATATATATATATATATATATATATATATATTTTTTTTTTTTTTTTTTTTTTTTTTTTTTAAATGATGTAAAAGTTAAATATTAAATAACTTTAACTGCTTGAAACAGTATAATAATAAACGTTACACTTAAGAACTTTATTTAGCCTAAAATAACACTTTACTAATCAATAATATAAATGGTAACTAATAATAGTAATAATAAGAAGAACAAAAAAATATTAGTCTAGTAACAATATAAGACAGATGTTGAAAAAAACAGCATAGGCTACTCATTCTCCACCTTTTGTTTTTAAATTCATATTTTAAATTCTTTGCCAGAAAAAAACTAACATGTTGGCTTTGTTTGGTTTAAGCGAAGACCTAATTGGGGTTGCAATGTTTTGGCCAGTTTTGAAAAGGCCTCTGCGATACCTGGCTGACTAGCTGGGTGTTTGCGTTCAGATGACATGACCGGAGATGGCTCCGCATGTCATGGCTGCCAGGGTGGTGTGGCTGGGTGACATGACCGGAGATGGCTCTGGAGATTCGTCGTGTTTGTCCATTTAACACAATTTTTTTTAAACAGGTCGTACAAATAGCTTCATCTAAATTATTGGTTCGCCTTTCTCATTCGCCACGAATCCAAAATGTTCCCAGATTGGCGATGTTACAGTAGGTTTTTCAACGAGGTTCATGGCTGAACTTCAACTTGAACCTGCTGAATCACGCCTAACATTATATTCTAACAGAAATTTAATACTTGGCAACATAACGGAAACTTGTGTTTTACAGTGTGTGACGTCACGTACTACCGCCGGTGGTAACAACAAGACGTGGTTGTCACGATGACTGTCACAGGCCTATATATTATTAGGAGTTATTTCATGATCAGGGAATGCACTCCATCATGAATGATAATCCTAATAATATTTTGTAATGTGAGCTGTGCCACTGTTTTCAAATTTTGTAGAGTGCGCAGATTTAAGAATTGAGGTAATAAAATCACCAAAGATTCTCCTCATATGTGTACTGCAACCAGATTTCATTATCGGTTAGAATATTAAATCTGTAGTCTCAGAATGCTATGGCATCCTTAAAATTTGTACTGCACACACAGAATATTATAAAATGCAAAGACACAGACTTACATTTTTGGCTTCCTCTTCAAGCCTTTGTTTTTTTCTTGAAGGTCCTCCATCACTCTGTGAAATGCTGTCATCAAATTCATTGTTTGCATTCTCCACTGACCTTTTTTCACTTGTCCCAGATGTGATCTGGGCCAAATCTAAAAGGAAAAAAAAAAAAAAAAAAAAACATATATATATATATCAAATTAGCTACAAATAATATAAATAAAAGTAGCTACAAATCTATGTGCAACATTCGTATGTAAGACTAAATGTTAAGCATAAGCATTCAATTAATTTTAAATATTTAAACCATTTAAAATGGCATGCTTATGAAATCAATATTATTAGCATCAAATTCATAAATCAACATATTAACTGTATTATAAGACACGATTTAAACATTAATGCTAAATGCCAAGTTTGAAAAACAAGTAACCTTAAAGTGTAAGTAACATTCACAGATAACTTATGGTCTGCCACTCGATTAATAGTTAACGGACAAACAGTTTAGTTTTAAATGCTTGCACTGTGTTTGAATATCCATTTTTTTTTAACCGTCAGAGCCCCACTTTCTTGACACAAAACTTACTACCACTTCGGTAATTTAAGTGTCAATTTCTAATGCACAAGACATCCTTACTTCCACCTACATAGGTTTACATGTAGAGAATTCACCCGGTCACCTATAAATTTAATAGATACCGTTAGATGGTGACTATGGCTGGTTTCTGTCATGTGCATTCACGCTGAGACATCTGGCATCTCAAACATACTTACCAATCGGCTAGGTTTCTCCCTAAACCAAGAAAATGGAGCTTTAAAACGGATCATTAAAGTTGTTGATTTGTGTTTCTGTTTTAGATGCAGATGAAGTTGGTTTTTACTTGTCAGTATTTGTCAAATACTTTAGACGTTTACACAGGTGCTGCACGTTTTTTTTAAGTCAATTTAAGTATTTGAGACCTTACTGAAAAAAGAATAAGTAATAAATTAGACTGTGGGGATGTGATGTCCAATAGATTTTGTGGTGTGGTTGTTTTACAACTTGCTGTGGATAGCTGATTTCACAAACACATTCATATTCTTATCCATTCCGTTTGTTTATTCCTCAATAATTAAATTTTACTTTAATGCTCCTATGAATATAAATTTATATTATCTATTAGACTATATATACATTTTCAAGCACAAATAAAATTCTTTATTAAATCTTCTCATTTTACCTGGTATATGTCTATAATCTATAAATGCTATCTGTTTTATTAATTATTTACTGATTTATTCTCACACGCTCCATTCTTTTTTCATTAGAATTAAATTAGACAGTGTCTTGCCACCATCCAGTGGGTGGTTTCAATTTGATATTTGGAATACCTCTTAAATAATTTCGTAATGTAATACTGAATTAAAATGCAATCTCAGTGTTAGTTTTGCAGTTTTAAATACAGGTTAAATAAAATCTCTGCAGACACACTTTTTAAAAATAATTTTTTATTTTTTAAAATTAATAATTTTTTCAGCTGCAACCCATCACTGGGAAATATTACTTAATTTGAATATTATAGATTTTTGTTTTATGAATGTAAAATGTGAATGTTATGAATGTACCCTTATACAGGGTTCATACACATTTTTACTGCCAACATTTCATTGCTTTTCCAAGACTTTTTCAGAACTTTCAAGTAAATTTTCATGACCTAATGTTTCATGTAATGTCTACGTATACATGGTAAATAATAAGAAAAACAATGACATGTAAATTATAGCATATCATAGAACATGTAACAATCTATTTAGTTTAAATTTGTTTTTATATCTATGTAAAATTGATTTTGATAATGTTCACGCAGCACTAATAATGCAAGAGCATGTTTTTGGCCAAGAACAGAAAAGAAGAGAACTAACCTATATTCAAGTATACAGATATTTGCTAAACTAATTTCCATGACCTTTCCAAAACTTTGAGAGTTTTCCTGTTTTTCGAAAACTTTTCCAGGCCTGGAAAATGGCATGTCAAGATTCCATGACTTTTCCAGGTTTTTCATGACCGTATGAACCCTGCTTATATATAAATAAGAATGCGAGAGAACTGACCAGTGCAATGAATGTGAAAAATATGAATGAATGTATGAATCAACTGTCCACAGCAGCTGTAAAACAACCACAGTAATGTTACCAGCACAAAAACGCCTATTGCACGTCCCCCTAGTTTTATTTAGTACTTATATTCTTTCTTCTATGATGTCTCGAATCTTTTATTATGACTTTACATCGGTGTAAACGTCTGAAATATTTGACAACCAGTGCCTAATTTGCAAATAAATATTTCCCGGAACAAAACCAGGAAAAAAAAGTTCCTGTGACCGACGACCACCACACAATTTCAGTTTTCCCGGAACATGACGTCATTACACGGTGATAGCGTAAAAAAGAGCACCTTATTCTGAACAGTCTTTAATTATTCTGTGCTATATAGCGTTGTAGGTCAGTCATGGTTAATAAAATCATGTAGCTACAAACATAAAACGTATGAACAATCACTATTCAGTTTACTTCACTATTATATGTGAAGTGAAAAATAATTAAATGACTCAGTCTATTCTTCTAGAAGAGCCCACAGTTACCTCTTCTGTCATGTTTTCTGGCTGACTTGAAATCGCTTTGCTTGTCTTCCGCTATTCTGATCTATTCGGGCAGTTCCATCCTCTCGAGATCTCATTTCATCAGGCTCATTATCAGATACTTGTGGTTTTAAAAATGAAAATATGCATGCCCCGTTGCCATTTTGAAAATACAATATTATTTAGGTTGCTATTATTTACTTTCGCTGCTCACTGCGCGCGAAACAATAAACCAACCAGTGAGAGTGGTTGTAAACATAAGAAAGCCGATTGGCTAAATATATTGTTGAGGGCCGTCATGTATGTGCGAGCAGCACACAGCCTTCGCTTCTCTCTCTCTCTCTCACTTACTCACTTACACACACACACACACACACACACACGGCGTGCCCGCGCGAGCATAGGTATTCACCACGCACAAGTTAATGCCCGGATCAAAACACGAATATCTGACATTATCCGGTACAGGATCCGGCACAAAAGCACTGCTGACAACTTCATCTGCATTAAAGACAGCAACACAAACCGCGTGCAACCGTACGGTGCAATTCAGGGGCCAAAAAGGATTTACGAAACGACTTTTGAATGCATAACTTACGTTATCTTTTAAAAACTCAAGGCATAAATTCAAACGACAGTTAAATTACAGCAAAAACGGTTGGTAATTCGGCCATGGATGTTTACGCGGATGGTGAAAAAAAAAAATAAAACACTATCCCCCACCCCCCGTGAAACAATTAATGCCCCCGAACAGGGCTTTTCAATCTGTCTATAAAAATTACCGTGTGTCGAACTTTCACAACGAAGAGTAAAAACGCCTAAATTTGGCTGCTTTAGAACCTCCTCAAAAACATCCTCATCAACTTCAGTGCATGACTCATCGAAAAGCTTCGCCTCGGCTCGCTCGGAGGCGGGAATTCCGAATTTCACAAAGGCTGTGAACAAACCAAAACGGGTTGAAATTACACAAATGTATTAAAGTTAGCGGCAGTAACTTTAAACCGCCAAATCACTTGAGTCACATTTTTACAAACAAATTTAAGTTACCTTGGTCCAAAAATTCAGAAAGTTTCAGGCCGGCGCCAGAAACTTTGACAAACTTCTGTTCAGCCTCGAACCTAACTTTAAGGAGCATCATTAATCCTGACAGAAACGTTAGAGAGTGGGTATTTATATGTGTTCGACATAATGTATTTATTTAAATGATTGTTCTAACAAGAAAAAACGCATTGAACTTACCCTCTCAGTGCAAGTGGTCAAAATGGCGTAGTCGCTTCACAAGGCACCGTCGCTCTGAGAGCGGAGTCAAGACGATTTGGCGCGATCTTTTGCACTTGTAGTGTTAAAGGAAAATCACATCATATTGCACCTTGCAACTACACTGTCAACGTGCCGTCGTTAACACTGTATATTGTTAATTCAAAATTTTTGGAGTTATTACCATGTAACACTGCATTTTTTACACTGTTGAATTTACTGTGTACACTTGGCATCTGTCTTTCATGTGATGAAGACTCAGACCGAGGACTCGGAGATGAACGGATCTCTTTCCGGCTTTATGATTGGCTAGGCTTTAGTCTTTCACGTGATGAACGAATGACTGAAACCCAATTGAGGACTCGAAAAATGAACTAATCTTCTTCCGCACTACACAACGGGTGCATGCGCGAATGAATAAATCAGTTACTTCATTCGAGTCATTCGTTCTTTTGTCACATAAAAATTGTGAAAGAAAGCATAAGAGATGAGTAATTTAATAAATCAAATTATCTTTGTGAACTATTTTGTAACATATGATGCTGCAGGCATTAGAAACATAAACACTGTTTATTTGTAGTTTATTGTTTTATTATTATTTTTCACCAGAAAAGCATTATAACAAAACAGATTACTTTTAAATCACAATAATAAAAACAAACAAAAGAAAAACTAAATAGTGCACATCAAGCTAGGCTTTTTAATAAATGAAAACAAGTAAGCTTTAAATTAAATAACACGTTTGTGCCATAAAAGCTTTATATCAAATAGGGCAAATATTCTCAATAGATTTTTTTTTATGAAACAGCAATTTAAATGAAAAGTAAATTCAAATAAAAAATACAAAAGCCATAGAGCCTAATGAGCTTAACAAATTGACTTTAGAATATTGAAACAACAGCGCACAATAAGCTTGGCTTTTTAAAATAATTAGAATTAAATAAGCTTTAAAACAACACTCTCTGGCTTTACTTGTTGGACTTGGCTTAAGGTATGTTAGCATTCAAAAACACAAGCTCCTGAACCTTTGATAGGCTGAGTCTGTTTTTTCTTTCTGACGATTTGAAGTGCTTCTTTTGTCATTACTTGTTGGTCACAGTATAAAAGCTTCCGCTAAATGAGTAAATGTAAATGCATTTTTTTTATACATATATTAGACCAATACATAAAGTCTGCATAGAAAAACATTGTTAAACACAAAAATGGGGTAAAAATGAACAAATTACAAATCACTTATTATTGTAGAATTTGATTAATTTATCATATAGCCTAGCTTAGTGTTTGTTTTCTGATAGCAAGGCAGTGAATAGACAAACTATATATATATATATATATATATATATATATATATATATATATATATATATATATATATATATATTAAAAGCATGGTTCCATTTTTTTTGTAAAATAACAAAAAATAAAACCACATATCCTCCAGAAAAACGTAACAACAACTTAGTGACAATAGAACAGACCCTTTTTATTTCTAAGAAAATGCTTTTAAGGTACACATTTTTTGATAATTTTATGAAAAGTCTAAAATATGATCCATGATGCAACAAAACTGACTGAGGTTCTTGTTGCAGTGTACAGTGGAGCTACAGTTTAAGATCAGAAATGCACATAATAATAATAATATAATATTATAAATAGTATAATAATAATAATAATAATAATAATAATTAATGATTATGATGCACCCATTTCTAAAGAAGATTTGGAACCATTTACTAATTTCTACACCCAATTCTGCTGTAGTGTTAAGTCCAGTAAGAAAGACGAATGACTCAAACCCGATAGGACACTCAAGAGATGAACGAATCAAATCTCTTTCCAGCTCTAAATGCTTATGATTGGCTTCTGCCTTTCTGTGATGAACGAATGACTCAAACCCGATAGAGGACTCGAGAGATGAACGGATCAAATCTCTTTCCGGCTCTAAATGCATATGATTGGCTTCTGCCTTTCCGTGATGAATGAATGACTCAAACCAGATAGAGGACTCGAGAGATGAACGGATCAAATATCTTTCCGGCTCTAAACGCATATAATTGGCTTCTGCCTTTCTGTGATGAATGACTCAAAAGACTTGAAAAATGAACGAAACCACCTGCACAAATGTGCGCACGCGCGGTTGAACAAATCACTCCCTGAGAGGACTCGTAGTTCCCTGGTCACATTAAAGATTCATTAAAAATGAACAAATCGTTCAGGAACGACACATCACTAATTCATACACATACACCACGGATAATTTAGCTTACCCAATTCATGTTTTTGGACTAGTGAGGGAAATCGGAGCACCCGGAGGAAACCTACGCGAACGCAGGGAGAACATGCAAACTCCACACAGTAACGCCAACTGACCCAGCCGAGGCTCAAACCAGTGACCTTCTTGCTGTGAGGCAAGAGTGCTACCCACTACGCCACCCCATCGCCCAACTTTGTAATCATTATAATAAATTATAAAAATAATAAAAAATTATTAGTTTTAAAATCTTGAACAATATTAATGATATTATGTAGTTCTGGAAACTTCCTTATTCTCCGTTTATCCGTCTGACTTTACGGCAGGTTTCTTTTTACCAGCACCTGTCGTTTTAAAGAATGTCAATTTAAATCATTTTATTTTACCACAAATTTTGTGATTTTGCATTCTCTCGCGTGTTTTTGATATTGTAATATAGGTCTTAAATGTAATAACTAATGGTCTTAAAAAGTCTTAAATTTGACATTATGATATCTGCAGAAACCTTGATACAAGACTTTAGTCTCTAATCTGAAAAAACACATTATGGTAAGAAGACATATAACTTTGTAACAGGACGCTGAACATCAGAGTGAGAATCCTATGCAGGACTTTATTAGTGGAATGGTCAGGCAAGCAGTAGTCAAAACAGGACCAAACAGATGTATATGTGCAATACAGAGTCGTCGTCGTAATAGCAGGCACACAAGAATAATCAAACAAAACAAATCAAAGGTCTAAACACCGAAAGGCAAAACAAGGAAAATGCGTCATAATGTTCACTATACAGCTAGCAAGACTCAGCAACAACTGTGTGTTTGAGAGGTGTTCTTATAGTCCAAGTAATCAGTGCAAAAGCAGCTTCAGCTGTGAGTGTAATCAGTGGTGACTTGGAGCAGGTGAGTGTGTGTGTGTGTGTGGCATAACTGGGTTTTGTAGTCCATATGAGGCAGGATTTGTAGTTCATATGAATGTGAGTGTGTTTATTAGCGATCTCTGCTGGTTAGATCACTGGTGATCGTGACAAACTTCATTTGTGTGATATTTAATTTATTTATTAATATATTTAGGCACTAGGCAGTGTTGTTCTATAGTTCTAATGGTTTGCGCGATTTGCGTGATTAGGTAATTAGCAAAGTTTCTCCATAATTTGCAAGTGTTTTTTCTAATTAAATCATCTATTGATCGTACAGATAAGAGAAACATCATTTTGAAATTATAAAGAGACTTTTTTTAGTTGTGTATATTTCTGTTGTCTTTATACTCACAATAGCAAAACATTGGCGCGCTATTGATAAGATAATCATCACAAGAACATGTAAATCCATCATCATTGTAATACAGACTGTATTAATTCATTAGGGATGAGTTAATACTGTTTATAAAGTTACAAAAGTGTTTTTATAAACACAATGGTAAGAAGACTTACAACTTAATTTTTGTAAGGTTGTTGGTTCAAGCCCCAGCTGAGTCAGTTGGCATTTCTGTGTGGAGTTTGCATGTTCGCCCCATGTTGGCATGGGTTTGATTTGTATATAAACTACACCTGACAGTTCAGTTAATGCAGTTTACACGGTTTTAAAAGTGTTTATAGTATCGTTAAATGTGTTATGTAAAATGTGTTTTATTGCCTGGATCTTGTTTGATTCAGCAATTAAGGATAATTCTACCAATACCACCAGCTAAAAAAGTAATTTGTATGAAGTAGTTTTTATGAAGAGTAATTTGTACTTTTACTTAAGTACTTTTTAGCACCAGTACTTTAACTTGTAATTGAGTATAATTTCAGCAATGTAACAGTACTTGTAATTGAGTACAAATTGTTAGTACTCTTTCCACCACTGCAAACTCCACACAGAAACGCCAACTGACCCAGCCGAGGCTCGAACCAGCGACCTACTTGCTGTGAGGTGACAGCACTACCTACTGCGCCACCGCATCGCGTCTTTGCTTGTCACAAAACTGTGGATATGGGTAAATATGTGGATATGGGCAAATGAGGAGTGGTTGGAAATGTGTATGCACTGACATTAGATACAATTGCTACTCTGCACATTGCTGTTCATTCATGAAACATGACAATAATCTTTCATTTATTGTAAGTTTTTAGTTGTAGGACCATACAATATCATATTCTCCTCCCTCAGATGCTGTGAAGTGATGGAGACCACATGCTACAGACACAGAAAAAGATGCATCTATGGATGAACACAGCAAGCATGTTCCAGGAACAGCTGGAGGATATAAAAACTAAAAGACTAAAATAAAATTTCACTTGTGTAGTCCATATTTCTGGTTAATTGCTGTTTTATTAACTTATTAGGTGTGTCTGTTTAGCAGTGATGTAAATCTGTCACTATGGTAAAATTACTAATTTGCACAATAAATTCATTCATTCATTTTCTTGTTGGCTTTGTCCCTTGCTGGGTCGCCACAGCGGAATCAACCGCCAACTTATCCAGCACGATTTTACGCAGCGGATGCCCTTCCAGCCGCAACCCATCTCTGGGAACTTCCACACACACATTCACACTCATACACTACGGACAATTTAGCTTACCCAATTCACCTGTACTGCATGTCTTTGGGGGAAACCGGAGCACCCGGAGGAAACCCACGCGAACGCAGGGAGAACATGCAAACTCCACACAGAAACGCCAACTGATCCAGCCCAGCCGAGGTTCGAACCTGCGACCCAGCAACGTTCTTGCTGTGAGGCAACAGCACTACCTACTGCGCCACTGCGTTGCCCTGCACAATAAATAATTTAGCAAATTTTTTTTTACATAAATGCTCAAATAATGTAATAATTATGATGTATAATTACGCTATTAAAACACTTAAATTACACAGGAACACATCTTTTAAACAACCAGAATACGGCGTATTTACACGTTCAGATGACGTGCAGAAAAGACGTATTCATGTGCAGAAAAGACGTTTTATTTACATCCAGAAGACGTCATTTCAATTCCCATTTTGGAAATATTTTTCAACCATGAAGCAACGTGACGGAGAGACGTCTTTTCAACGGTCATTGGACATTCAAATGTTTGTTGGAATACTAGCTGTAAAGTGATGTTTGTGAACTGTTGTTCTGACGTCAGCTGCAGATGTGAATGAATGGCAGAAGAAAGTAGTTCCTCATACAAAAGGATTTTGAGACTCTCCGTGTTTGATTTTCTTTTTTATATACATGATTATGCCGTTGAACTGTTGTATAAACACAATATTACACTCGTAGCAGTGCGATGTGGCTGTATTTCGTCACTGGTGGGACACAATGCACGCCTCCCACAAGTGCCGATATACAGCCACATCGCACTGCTACTTGTGTGATATATATATACATACTGTATGTATGTATATATATATATATATATATATATATATATATATATATATATATATATACAGTATAAATATATATTAGGGCTGTCAATTGATAAAAAAAAATTACCTAATTAATCACACTTTTTTTGTGATTAATCATGAAAAGCCGTATTTATTACAGAAATAAAAACACAGGCATGTAAGTGCCATTTGAATTTGAATTCCAATAACAAACAAAAATGATTTCCATGTTGGATTCTAAGTGAACTACAAAAAAATCCAAAATACAGGCAATTATAATAAATAATAAATTTATATATAAATAATAAATAAAATTATATTAATAATAAAGAATTGAATACAAACAATTGTACTCATTGTAAAGTTGTATAGCGAGTTGAGAACATTAATTATAAAGTAGAAACTATATAGCTTAGTCCTCCTTAACATTTAGCCAGTTGCTAAGACAGTCCAGTCTATTGACATTATCGGGGGACAACACACACACACACACACACACACACACACACACACACACACACACACACACACACACACACACACACACACACACACACACACACACAGAGAGAGAGAGAGAAAGAAAGAACGCGCAGTACAGCGCACTCCCTTCAGATCATCACCACACACGATCGCGTTCATCAAATTTTGCTAAAACTAAGCATTCTTAAAGTATGGCTGTATTTCTCAAGCAAGGATTCTGACACAGCAACATGAAGCAGACAATTTACAAAAGTTGCGTGTAGGGGGGAAACACGTCAAACTTAATGAAACATTTGAGGGCGCTTGGAATCAACTTAGACAGGAATGGGCTGTCTTTGACAGCTTGCGACATCATCTGGCACTTTCACTGAGTACATTTACATGGATCCATATTATCCCTTATCCATATTTCTTTGCACATTAAACACACGCAGGGCCGGAACAAGCTAAACTGGCGCTCTAGGTGAAAGGTGATCACGCCACCCTCAACCCGAAAGTGAAAAAAAGTGACTGGTTCGCGGATGAAAGTGAGGACCGGGAGGGAGGGTGTGGGTGTCGCGGATGAAAGTGAGGACTAGGGGGTTCACTCACTATTCTGCCACCCAATTCCTGCCACAACAAGAAAAAAAACTGCAATTGCATTAAATGCATTAATTTTTTTAAAGCGTTAAATATTTCAAATTAATCGCATGTTAACACGCTAATTTTGACAGCTCTAATATATATATATATATATATATATATATATATATATATATATATATATATATATATATATATATATATTTATATATATATAATTTTTTTTTTTCAATAAATGTACACACACCAATCTTTAAAAAATAATATTTATTTTTACCAGTTGCATTATTTATCACTATTCTGCCACCCAATTCCTGCCACAACAGGAAAAAAAAAAACTGCAATTGCATTAAATGCATTCATTTTTTTAACGTGTTAAATATTTCAAATTAATCGCATGTTAACACGCTAATTTTGACAGCTCTAATATATATATATATATATATATATATATATATATATATATATATATATATATATATATTTATTTATTTATTTATATATATATATATATATAATTTTTTTTTCAATAAATGTACACACGTACACAATCTCATTCATTCATTTTCTTGTCGGCTTTGTCCCTTGCGGGGTCGCCACAGCGGAATGAACCGCCAACTTATCCAGCACGATTTTACGCAGCGGATGCCCTTCCAGCCGCAACCCATCTCTGGGAACTTCCACACACACATTCACACTCATACACTATGGACAATTTTAGCTTACCCAATTCACCTGTACTGCATGTCTTTGGACTGTGGGGGAAACCGGAGCACCCGGAGGAAACCCACGCGAACCCAGGGAGAACATGCAAACTCCACACAGAAACGCCAACTGACCCAGCCCAGCCGAGGTTCGAACCTGCGACCCAGCGACGTTCTTGCTGTGAGGCAACAGCACTACGTACACAATCTTTAAAAAATAATTTTTTTACCAGTTGCATTATTTCAAGAGATGTTGAGAAAATGGAATAGTCTCATGTATTTGGTATAAACTCAAACTTTATTTGTAGCATCAAAAGGAAATTTTAAAGGCCATTAAACCAACTTCAGAATTATCAGAGATCACCAATGTAATGTATTGATGTCATTGGTTGACAAATCACTGAAAATCACTAGTCACTAAAACACCACAGACATGCTAAAAGACTCATTCAAAATAAACACCAAAAACCGTAGCAGCAGCAAAGAGTGAGTTATTTTTGAAAATATGTGAAGAGAAATTGTCATGTGTGTCATCCCAGAGACATCGACTCCCCATGCGTATGTTCTGGTCTCTAATCTGACCAATGGTGATGAGGACTATGATCTTATAGCGAGGAATCATCAAATCTTTCACTCTAGCCTTGACAACCTGAAATTAGAATAACAGCAAAGACTTTAGATGACTATACAGTATTTAATTCAATTTGTATGCATGTATATATATATATATTTATACAGCATACTAGTAAAAACTAAATGGGATCTAATAAGTCATTGTTATTGGGCTTTTTGAAGAATTATTAATGATACTATTGGCCGTTAAGTGAACTGCTACCAGAAACTTACTGCTTGTGCTTGCACTTGTGCACAAATGTGCCATGAAAGTGGAGTGAGTCTAGTGGTACAAATGGTAATGAGCCTCCACAGAGGAGCTCTGGAAAAAGTTGTTCTGACTCTTAACCACTTTTGAGCTACCATTGAGCATCATTTATGCAATTGACCAGTGTGTTGTGTAGCGAATTAAGCTAATAAAATTATGAATATTAATAATGAATAATAACAAGTTATTTAATTATGAATATTGGGGTTGACTTTATTGCTAACGGTAGCTGAACTAAAATTAGATTAAATTGAACTGCTTGTCTGTTGAAGCCTACAATTAAATTGTCAATTAATTCAAAGATCAAGTTGTAGCGGTCTGACTGGGTAGGGGTGCCAACTTATAAATTTATAAGTAAAAATAAAAATACATATTTATAAAGTCAGTGCTACAAAGGATATACTAGTAGTGCAATAACCCTAGTAACCATTTATAGAGCTAAAGACAAAAATAAATCAAACAGAAATAAACCAGTTTGAATTGCATTCTAATATTATTCAATTTGCCCTCCTTACAACATCAAAAATAAGAATAACACTTCATATGTATTTTACAACACAACAAAACAATTCAAACATACATATGAATAATTCAACACAATCAAATACACAAACAACATAAAAAAACAAATAAAGAGGTACCTCTGTCACTTGAAATTAATTTGTCCAATTCACAAGGATTCACATCAGTTGTTAGAACATGATTACATTCACTACCGTCACACAGGGATTCAATATAAACAATTCAAACCTTTCAATGATTCATGCAGTTTTCTCCCAATTTCAAGAAGTTTCATTGATTTACTCACTTCAAACAGTTCAGTGATTCACTCGGTTCTAGTAATTTAGATGCTCACAGTTTGTTCAAACAGCTCAATGATTCACTCAGTTCTTGTAATTCAGATGCTCATAGTTTGTTCAAACAGCTCAATGATTCACTCAGTTCTAGTAGTTTGATTGCTCACAGATTCAGTTCAAATAGTTCAATGATTCACTCAGTTCAATGAGTCACTCGGTTCAAACTGTTCAATAATTCACTCAGTTCTAGTAGTAAGATTGATCACAGATTCAGTTCAAACAGATCAATTAATCACTTGATTCTAGTAGTTCGATTAAATGTATTATTTTGGTCTCTGTCTGAATAGTCTCACCGCCACAACATTTAATATCTTGTTCATGACTTAAGTCTTTACATGTAAAATGGCTGAACAAGTTGTCAGAATATTTAGTCATAATGCGTTTTTTATACATTTCCATTATACTTTTTGTTCTAAATCTGTTTACAATTTGTTAATTTCTCCCAGGTAAATCTTGACTTTTTCTAATGAAGGTCTAAAAGGTCTTTTTCTTTGTGCTATGTGGTGCTGTCTTTTCCTTTCTGACATGATCTGGCAACTAATTACAGTACAAACAGCCAAAAAAAAATATTGCCATAGTTTACACCAGAACACCCCTCCAAAGTACACTGTTATTGACAACATGACTACTAAGTAATTTGACTGTCTTATCCATACACAATGACACAAGGTCATGTCATTCCGAAGCCACTGACATGTTCATTGACACAGAAATGTAGTTTTGAGAGATAAACTAAGGATTTTGAGCAGGACACTGGCTTTTGCAGGTAATCTGTGGTGTTTTGCTAATTACATGCGTTGTTTTGATAAATACACTTAGGCCTACTGTTTTGCAAATTTCAATTCTGATCTGAGAAATGTGCCAAAGTGACAGAGAAAACTGTAATACATTTATTCTATGCTAAAAGCAACATATACAGGCTTGACTACAACCTACAAAACATGTGTATGGTCTTTTATTCAAGTGATAAATTCAGCATGTTTTGCATTATATTTTTATTCTTAAATTGCCCAGTATACATGCTTTTGTTAAAAATTATTAATTGAAGACAACAGTGTAGGCCTATGTAAAATCATATAGTCAATAAAAAATCAATAAAAAACTGAAAAACATCATAAATTCTGTATTGGGAAATATGAACTTATCAGAAATAAAGGAAATAAACCAGAATTCTTATATTCTTTCATAAAGTATTTGATTGTTTTAGTACTAAATGTACAAATCTTTACAAAAAAACACTATTTTTCGCGGTATTAGAATGAAAGCACGTGAAGTATGATCGGAAAGTGAAAAAAGCCTTAAGCATTTACACGGCAAATGCTGGAATGTGTCTGGAATGTGTCTCTCTTGTTTACCTGTGATCCGATCGAGCAAAAGTTGTCTTATTACTCTGTAAACAGGACAGCATGAATCATGTTAAATTTGCCGACTTCCTCTGTCTCATCTCCGTAGTCATCCTTGCCTTTCTCATAGTAATGTTCATAAACTAGCCCATGTACGGTGAGCGGTAGCCTTGAAGAAGCCGCGCGCTTTAGCGCGCAATGAGGAAAAATAGACTGATTGCATCAAAAAGGTGCTCATATTATTGCGCAATGATAAGAAATAATATAGATCGCGCCTCCAAACACATGAAAACGAAAGTAACGAAGTAAAGTACTGATACCAGAAAAAACTACTTAAGTACAGTAACGAAGTATTTGTACTTCGTTACTTCCCATCTCTGTTCAGTTCATACAGTTCAATGATTCACTTGATTCTCGTAATTCAGATGCTCACGGTTTGTTCAAACAGTTCAATGATTCACTCGGTTCTAGTAGTTTGATTGCTCACAGATTCAGTTCAAACAGTTCAATGATTCACTCGGTTCAAACAATTCGGCTGGTATATGACTCTCCTTTATAAACGACCTTCCAACAGTCTTTAACTCCATCAAGAGCACGCTTCTGCTCATCCACTCATAAACCACATATGGAGTGAAATACTTAAATTGCCGTAGTGTCTATCAATGCTTTAACGATTTTTTAACGCAGAAGTTCAGATGTACACTGCATCATCGTCTTTTCTGGGCAATAGTTAAAGTTCGATCAGCTCACCAGTCTGAAGATTACAGGGGTCAATCATACAAACACTTTGTCTCACAGCCAGACGACTTCATTTCAGCCCAGGCTATCATTGCCTGAGCTCCTGGACAAAGCTACGCATGCTCTTATACCTGGCGAACAAACACTAAATTCTTTTATGCTTTGCGCCACAATTGAGAGAAGTTTTAAAAATACATCGCCCCCGTGTAGACATTAGGTGGCAGCTACCAGCTCGTCACAATGGGCTCTATTTTAACGATCTAGGCGCAATGTCTAAAGCGCATGTTGCAAAAGAATTAAGGGCATGTCTGAATACACTTTTGCTATTTTAAGGATGGAAAAAATGCTCTGCACCACAGCGCATGGTCTAACAGGGTTGAGCTTATTCTCTTAATGAGTTATGGGTGTGTTTTGAAAATAAACCAATCAGAGTCTAATCTCTTATTTCCTTTAAGAGTCAGTTGTGTCGCGCCGTGGCGCATTTGCTATTTACATGGTGAACTTTGTAAGTGGAAAAAACTGAACGCTTCACTAGCGAGAAAACAGTTAAACAGAGCATCTGCAGCGTGAGGATAAAGAATGTGAAAGGGTCTGAGTAGGAATCGAACTCCGGTCTACAGTGTTGTTAGCAGCAGTTCTTACTACATGAGCTAAGTCAGTGACTGGTGGCCCAAGGACAGAGGAGGAACAAAGTTACTCCACAACATATGAATTCCAAAAATAAGACAGTCTTTACTGAAGAAGATTTAACAAAAAGGAGAGACAATATCTCTCTACAGCCAGGGTTGAAAAAGAACGACAAAAATAGGAGAGCCGAGCTTCCCAAAATACATACAAAATAAAATAGACACAATGGTCTCAGAGCAATCAAATAAGAACATAGCAAGCAAAGATCTTGAGAACAACTTTACTGGAACACTGGACGAGGCAGCTAAGAGGTAGGGTTCAGGACTGAACACAGAGCAGGATACAAAGCAGTCTTATATAGAGCAGAGAACAGGTCTAAAGGAACAAGAGTCACTACTGCCATCTAATGTTGAGGATTATAGGGCAATATCGCTGCACCCCATGGTGGTTTGGAGGACGTGATAGAGTGCTGAGATATTACAATAGCCCCTCTTCTAAGAGCGTCTCCTGACGTTCCCTTGGTGCTCCCTCTGTGCCTGGTGGAATTCTTTGATAAGAGAAGGGTCCAAAATATCTTTCGCTGAGACCCAGGTGCGCTCCTCCAGACCAAACCCATCCCAGTTGACCAAGTACTGTGTCCTCCCCCGTACCTGGCGACACTTAAGTAGTCTGCGGACAGTGAAAGCAGGATGGCCATTAACAATGCGTAAAGCAGGTGTGGGTGCTCTGTTGGGGTGCAGGGTGGAGCAAAGAACAGGTTTTAGTTGAGAAACATGAAATGTAGGATGTATTTCCAGGGCACTGGGTAATAGAAGCCGGTAGGGTACAAGATTGATTTTCTTAATAATCTTAAAAGGGCCAACATAGTGTGTAGCCAACTTACGTGACTCTACCCGCAAGTAAGATTTCGGGTCGAGAGCCATACTCTTTGGCCAGTTCGGAGAAAGGGTCTGGCCCTGCGATACCTGTTGGCCTGTTTCTGCTGATTGTGGACAGCCCTCCTCAGGGAAACACAAGCCTAGACCAAAAAGGAGACATATTAATGGAAGAGTGATGTAAAATATTGTGAGCGAATTCTACCCAAACTAAATGCGAGGTCCAGCTGGAATGATTGTCTCCTGCCAGGCACCTTAGCATTTTTTTTCTACTTCCTGGTTTACCCTTTCTGTGTGACCATTAGACTGAAATTGGTAGCCAGAGGACAGACTGATCGATTTGACAATCAAATCCGTCCTGATATGGGGCCCCCTTCAGCGGAAACTGCTGCGGATCTGCTCCAGTGCACCGCCGTCTGGGTGCTGGTGTGGGCGGTCTCCCCACTCTGGGCCTGGGAACAGGACGGGGAAAAGAGAGAGAGAGAGAAAGAGAGGGAGAAGAAAGAGAGGTTATTTCGCCGACCCTGGTCTTCGCCACCAGGTGATCCTCCGCCAACTGGATGGCTGTCTCCAGGCTGTCTGGCCGGTGGCACTGGACCCACTCCGAAGTCCGGGAGGGAAGGCGGGAGATGAATTGCTCCAGCACCACGGCGTCCACTACCTGGGAAATGTCTCGGCCATCCTGGATCAGCCATCTGCGGCAGGCGTCACGGAGCTGCTGAGCGAATACAAAGGGCCGACCGCTTTCCATCAGCTCCAGCGACCGGAAGCGCTGACGCTACTCCTCCGGGTTGCGGCCGGCCCGCTGGAGGATGGCTCGCTTCAGGTGAGCATACTCCAGGAGATTCTGGGCCAGTAGCTGCTGCGGATGACTCGTACCGGCCACTCGGCCCGCAGCCAGCCACACGCCTCTGCCATCTTCTCGAAGAGATCGAGAAACACTTCCGGGTTGTCCTCCGATGCCATTTTCTGTAGAACGATGGGAGGGTGGGCGGCAGATGTCGGAGCGGGCCGGATCTCCTGGGACAGCAGACTCCGGATTCGCTCGCAGTCCTCCCGCTGGGCCTCCATGAGGACTTGGAATCGTTGATTCTGGATGTTCTTTAATTCCACCAGCGCATCATGCTGTTGTTGGTGGAGGACCGCAAGGGCCTGGATGGCTTCCGCAAATGGCAGCCTTGACGGAGTGGTCATTCTGGCAGCGAGGCTCTTCTCCTTCCCACGTTTCGGCACCACTGTAGTAAAGTTCGTTTGTAGGGTGGGAAGAAGAAGACAGGGTCGGCGATATAAGGTGAGTAATATTCTTTATTCTCAAAATAAAGTGCCACCACACGCAAAGCTGTGTGTGTGTGTGTGCTCTCTCTCCTCTCTCGACTGCTCCTTCTCTTCTCCTTAAGAAGGGTGTCTCTCCAGCCCAATCACTATAATAAACAGGTGTTATTTATTATTTCTGATTGGTCTGCTGATTAGCCGCCGGGCTCTGAGCATGCTCTCCCCCCTTATTGGGTGTTCGATCATGCTTACCTCTCCACAGTTAACATACATGATTTTAGTCCACAACATCCTTGAGTAAACCATATATTGTTGCGTCATCTACAGTGTAGCCTAGTCAAGGCCGGAGCAAGCTGAACTGGCGCTCCAGGCGAACGGCGATTAGGCCGCCCTTAACCCGAAAGTGAAAAAGAAAGTGACCGTTTCGCGGATGAAAGTGAGGACCGGGAGGGAGGGGGTGGGTGTCACGGATGAAAGTGAGGACTGGGAGGGAGGGGGTGGGTGTCGCGGATGAAAGTGAGGACCGGGGGTTCCGCCGCCCTCACACCGCCTAGGTCTGCTCTATGGATGCGCCAGCCCTGGGTGTAGTCACACTAAGACTAGGCGATCTGTACCGTGCCCGCTGCCCGGTTCTTTTGATTATTGTGAGTGTCCGTGCTGCGTCTGAGCTCGGTTCGTTTCACCGGCCCATGCCCGCTAAAGAGGTGGGCCAGAGCGCGCTTTGTATGAAGTTTGAGCACTCTGAGCGATGAACTGGTAATGCACCATGTCTGGAACTGGTTGGTTAAAAAGCTGCAAATTTCTCGCTGAACTGCAACTCCGCTGTAACCTTGCATTGGTCCCGAAAAGCACACGCGAACATTTTTCAGCGACAAAAGAGAAAAATCAGCAAAAGGCTACAGAGAGAGCCAATCGTCACCGCATCACAAACTAAATAATGAACCATAAAGCAATGTTTATTTTTCGGATATCACTACTGCTTTCTACAGAAACGATCAAAACAAAATAAATGACCTCTTTGAGTGTGATGCTTTAACTGAATAAATTACAATGCGCTTTGAGGTAAAAACAATTGACTTAAAACAAGGTTAATTCAAGGAAACGTTTATTTATTTAGTTAGTCATTAATTAATTTTTAATCAATTCGTTCTATTTTATAAATACACCTCCTATCTCCTAAATGGGTGACACGGTGGCCCAGCGCTTAGCGCTGTTGCCTCACAGCAAGAATGTCAATGGTTCTAGGCTTTACCAAACCAGCGGGCATTTTCTGTGCGGAGTTTGCATGTTCTCCCCGTGCTCATGTGGGTTTCCCCCGGGTCCTCCGGTTTCCTCCCACCGATTAAAAACATGCATCCTAAACCATCGACTAATAAACACTATAGACTTGCTCTCTATCTAGTACCTACAGTATCTCGTTAAAGAGAACCAATATCTGCTCTTCAATCACTACGACAGGGGAGTTCTCGAGATCTACCTGAGCTCGATCTCCCCTCTCGCCTTGCAACGGGAGGGAGCCCCGGGCTCGAGGATCTCATGAGCTCAGGGCTCTCTCCCAGGACAGCATGCCAAACAAGCTTTATAATTAATCATCAGCTAAGTGTGAACTCTTGAAACTGCAGCAATTTTCATGAGAAAACTGCAGGTTAATTTGTTGAGTTGTTTTTTTGGTGGGACTCCTGGTGGGAGAATAGTGATATCTATTTTAATTAAATATTAAGTATAGTTAAGATAAATATGAAAAAAATACTTTTTTCTAAAGAAATTTGTGAACAATTTCCTCAAAAATGTTTAACGTTTTATCATTCCGAGTTAATGCATCTCTTGTAAGTATAAATGCATTTTTTTTTTTTTTGCATTGATATAGCAAAACAAAGTTTTAATCCATTTTTATTTGTTCCAGATTTTATTTCAGACCCACACTAAACTGTCATGGGGGTAAGGCCACAGCCTTTTGCTTAAGGTAAACACTTTTGTCTCATCTGTCATGTGTATCTAATTTTTTTTTTTGCTGCTATGCCCTTTACTACTATCACTGTGAAAATAACTTTGCCATCAGTTACTCTCTTGCATGAATACTATTTAGAACATAATCTAAATTAAATCTAAATAATTTTAAATCTGATTCTGTTTTTTTTTCTATAAAGTAATTCTGTTTTGTACATAAAAAATTGTTATAATCAAATATTTTTTTTACTAACTAAAATTCATGCTATCTTAAAATGTTTAACTTTCTTTGTGGGATACTGAAAGGAGAAATGATGGTTGAATAATGCATAATAAATAAAACTTTGCAGAAATCAAGTTGTGTTTTTATATTTTAGGTAATCTCGTTGTGCTTTAATGCATTGTTTTGTACATAAGTTAAATAAATGGCAGCTTCCAGAACTTGTAGTTTTTAAGGTAAGTTTTCCAGTTATGTCCTATTTGTCTTGACCTCCGTGAAGTTGGCACCCCATAAAAACAAATAAACCCCAAAACTATGCCATTCGTTTGTGCTATGTTTGTGCTGATTTGTGCCGCAAAAACGAACGTTTGTGCTGGTTTGGGGTCTGAGATATTAAGCATTATTTTTTTGACCGTGTGACGTCACTTTCCACCCCATGTTGCTCAAGTGACTTCAAATCAGCACAGGTCGTTTGTGCTCGATTTGTGCTGGTTTGTGCCGTTAAAACAAACACTGTATCTGTTTTCGTCGTTTAGATATAATTAAAATATTTCGGGAGTCGTGACGTCATTCTCCACCCCAGGTTGTCTAAATCACACCAAACTCATGTCATTCGTTTGTGCTCGATTTGTGCTGGTTTGTGCCGTTAAAACAAACACTGTATCTGTTTTCGTCCATCAGATATAATTAAAATATTTCGGGAGTCGTGACGTCATTCTCCACCCCAGGTTGTCTAAATCACACCAAACTCATGTCATTCGTTTGTGCTCGATTTGTGCTGGTTTGTGCCGTTAAAACAAACACCGTATCTGTTTTCGTCCTTCAGATATAATTAAAATATTTCGGGAGTCGTGACGTCATTCTCCACCCCAGGTTGTCTAAATCACACCAAACTCATGTCATTCGTTTGTGCTGGATTTGTCCTGGTTTGTGCCGTTAAAATAAACACTTCATATTTACTTAAATAGTCTCGTTGGTGCGCATTTCATTTGTGCTGGATTGTATAAAAGATTCGTTAGTGCTGCTTCTATTATTAAAATATTGAATATCGAATTAAAGATGATGCCATCATGTATGATATTCTAAAATATTTTAATTTGTTTGTGCTGATGGAATTTTCGTTTGTGATGCTTTATTTTAAACAACATATAAGTGAGTGTTATGGGCATATCAAACGGCAATATAAAACAACAGAGGCATTTCGCACCTGTAGTAGCCTCTCTGTAAAAATATAGCGAAAAGAAATACAATAAAACAGTGTTACATTCGTGAAGAAAATCATTCAAATAAGTTTTATTTATAATGACATAAATTTGCCCGCCATGTAAACTTGTAATGTTATTTTTAAACTCTAGGAAAATCATCTGTCGAAAAAGCTTACGGTATAAATAATAATAATAATAATTAGACAAAGAAAGATAAAAAAATAACAAAATATTACATGTTTGTCTTCTATTAAACTAAATCAAAATGGTCGAACGAACCACCCCCCACGGCCAAAAGGTCCAGAATTTGTCCTTTTAGTTATTTTATGTAATTTAATATTATATAATATATTTATTATATAATTAATATAATATATTTATATTTAATATATATTGTAATATAGTGTAATTTTAAATAACTATGGCCAGTAATTCGAATCTCATGGAGCCTCAAAGCCACAATAATGTGACGCTAGTAACCCACTAATTTGAATCTTTGATGCGACATCCTGAGTAACGCTATGTGTCGAAAAGAGCAAAAGTGAAAAAAAAGGCAAGCAGCGGCGTCATTATCGCAAAATATTGAACATATATTCAAAAAGACTGCCAAACAAGGTAAGGCTAAAGTTACTTTCTAACAGATGAAAATCTGTCACTATCCATGAGGTTCTAGGCTAACTGGCCGCATTAAAGGCTGATTAGCCGGGACGTCCTGTATATTTATTGACTTGTCCAGTACATGGCCTCCCTTTCTCCCTATTTTTGCTATACATATTTTTTTTTTTTTAAATAACTGTCCGATGAAGGCTCTAATGGCAAGCGGAGTCCTCAGCCGTCAGATGTCACTTCACAGCAAAAGGCGCCAATGCCGTCACGTCTGTGTTTTGGTCACTTCATTCGTTTATTCTGATCAGATATAAACCCGATCGCTCAAACCACTTCAGAAGGTGATCTAGGATGCATTCCAGATGAAACTGGACAGGTCTAATAATTTTTTAGACAAAATTAATATAAATAAAATAAATAATGACATGGAGAAAATCTGACCTGCGCCTGAAACACCTGTAGGTGCGCTTTTACAGCCAACTTTCTATTAAAAACATGTTTACTATAGGCATAAAACATGTGGTCTAACTTTTCAGGCCTGTAGCCAGGGGGGGTTCGGAAGACCCACCCCTCACTGACAAAGGTCTAGAGTTTGTCCCATACATGAGCTCAATTGCCCTATTTTGACTGCTATGCCATCATAAATAATGAAAATAATCCATCAAAAAAGGCTTTAAGACCAAACGGAATGCTCTGTCGGCTTCAGTGGGACTATAATCTGATGTAAGAGAAGTCTTTCACTATTGTTTTTTAATAGAGAAAACATTGCAGGTAACTTTTATTCTAAATCTTGGACCTTATTCCTGAAATAAAAATGAGCAAAAAAAAGGTTTGAATTAAGCCCCAGAAGCGGAGCATATTAAATTAATTTGAATATATTTTGGCTATTGTTGATATCCAGGAATTCTCAAATGTACTTTTTTTTACCAAAGAGGCTAGAAAAAATCTGAAGAATTCATTATTATTGTATTATTATTATTATTATTATTATTATTATTATTATTATTATTATGTTTTAATGATTATTTTTAATTGAAATGGCCAAATTGTGACTGAGGACAGTTGAATGTGCTGGCCAGTTTGATTTTTGTCTAATTAATGACAGTAGGCTACAGTTTTTTTACTTTAAAACTTTAACAGATTCCTATTTTTTCCTAATGATATATGATGTAATAAATTTGTATTTAAAAATTAGTCTTGTTTTAATTTTTCTTTATTGTAAATTTTTAGAAAATATTTTTAGTACATCAAAAATGTAGTTATGGTGACATCTGACTAGTTAATCCAGCAAAAAAGTACTGCTTAAAATGTCACTAAATGCAGTATTTAAATCTCATAGTTAAATAGAAACTGAGGCGTATAACTGCAGGTCCACTTTTTGAGAAAAAAGAACCACCCCTTTTACCAGGCTGGCTACGGGCCTGTATATATATATATATATATATATATATATATATATATATATATATATATATATATATATATATATATATATATATATATATATATATATATATATATATATATATATATATATATAAAATTATTACTTTTTTTCCTAGCATAGCCTCACAGACATGCTGGCTACTCATGAGACTAAAACGAAGTATAGATCCAATGGTATGACCGGTAAATATGCATGACCATGAAATCGAAAGTAAAGCAGGATTGTAGCAAATTATCTTTATATTGGCCAAGCCCTTTCACATTAGAAATTAAATCTGTCAAAATGATGGTCGGGCTTCATGCTTTTTCTGATAAAAAAAAAAAAAGATCTCAGAATAAGCTATATTGGCCTAGGCTATTTTAATATCTAAATAAAGCATCACAAACGGAAATTCCATCAGCACAAACAAATTAAAATAATTTAGAATATCATACATGTGGGGTCATTATCTTTAAATCAATATTAAATATTTTAATAATAGAAGCAGCACTAACGAATCTTTCACAGGTACAATACAGCACAAATGAAACGCACCCCAACGAGACTATTTTAGTAAATATGAAGCAACTGGGTTCGAGAGACTTCTGAATGATTATTTTTAGGCCTACAAATAATATTTTTTGCAGCACAAACGAGCACAAATTGTGAGCAAACAAAAATAACATATTCGTGCACGAATAGAAATAGCTTATGTTTATTTCCACTGCACAAACCAGCACAAATCTAACCAAATATTGTGGTTATATCTAAACGGCACAAACAAATATGAAACCTATTTTGTGCGATTTAGAAAAAATAATGGGGCGGAGAGTCACGTCGCAGCTCCCGAAGTGTTTTGATTACAGTGTTTTTTTTTAACAGCACAAACCAGCACAAACGAACGGCACATGTTTTATGTGATTTAGAAGTGAAGTTGCGGCTACAATCCTGCTTTACATTCGATTGCATATTTACCGGTCATATCATTGGATATATACTTCGTTTTAGTCTCATGAGTAGCCAGCATGTCTGTGAGGCTTATGCTAGGAAAAAAAAAATTATAATTATATACATATACTTTTGATTAAATCAGTTGAGTAAAGCAGCTTTAGTGGACTTATTTAATCGATATTTATTTTATGGGTAAAAAAACGTAGATTATAGGCCTATATAACACACACACACACACACACACACACACACACACACACACACACACACACACACACACACACACACACACACACACACACACACACACACACACACACACACACACACACACACACAGGTTTTCTACAGATAAGCTTTGATTAATTAATTACAATTATTAATAATAATAATAGTCATATAAAATATTTGCATTCACTTAATTGTTAAACACTGTGCGTTTTTAGCACAGGATGTAGGATGTTATTTTGACCATTTTGATTTAGTTTAATAGAAGACAAACATGTAATATTTTGTTTTTGTTTTTATCTTTCGTTGTCTAATTATTATTATTATTATTATTATTATTATTATTATTTATACCGTAAGCTTTTTCGACAGATGATTTTCCTAGAGTTTAAAAATAACATTACAAGTTTACATGGCGGGCAAATTTATGTCATTATAAATAAAACTTATTTGAATGATTTTCTTCACGAATGTAACAGTTTTATTGTATTTCTTTTCGCTATATTTTTACAGAGAGGCTACTACAGGTGCGAAATGCCTCTGTTGTTTTATATTGCCGTTTGATATGCCCATAACACTCACTTATATTTTGTTTAAAATAAAGCATCACAAACGAAAATTCCATCAGCACAAACAAATTAAAATATTTTAGAATATCATACATGATGGCATCATCTTTAATTCAATATTCAATATTTTAATAATAGAAGCAGCACTAACGAATCTTTTATACAATCCAGCACAAATGAAATGCGCACCAACGAGACTATTTAAGTAAATATGAAGTGTTTATTTTAACGGCACAAACCAGCACAAATCCAGCACAAACGAATTACATGAGTTTGGTGTGATTTAGACAACCTGGGGTGGAGAATGACGTCACGACTCCCGAAATATTTTAATTATATCTGAAGGACGAAAACAGATACAGTGTTTGTTTTAACGGCACAAACCAGCACAAATCGAGCACAAACGAATGACATGAGTTTGGTGTGATTTAGACAACCTGGGGTGGAGAATGACGTCACGACTCCCGAAATATTTTAATTATATCTGATGGACGAAAACAGATACAGTGTTTGTTTTAACGGCACAAACCAGCACAAATCGAGCACAAACGACCTGTGCTGATTTGAAGTCATTTGAGCAACATGGGGTGGAAAGGGACGTCACACGGTCAAAAAAATAATGCTTAATATCTCAGACCCCAAACCAGCACAAACGTTCGTTTTTGCGGCACAAATCAGCACAAACGTAGCACAAACGAATGGCATAGTTTTGGGGTTTATTTGTTTTTATGGGGTGCCAACTTCACGGAGGTTTTGTCTTGTGCTTTTGTGCAAATAGTGTAAATTGATCATCACAAAACTGACATTTATAACCTTCAAATTAATATTATTTTAATGTATTGTCTTTAGGGGATGCAGTGGCACAGTGAATAGCACGTTTGCCTAACAGCAATAAGGTCGCTGGTTCGAGCCTCAGCTGGGTCAATTGGCATTTCTGTATGGCGTTTGCATGTTCTCCCTGTGTTGGCGTGGGTTTCCTTAGGGTGCTCCGGTTTCCCCCACAAGTCCAAAGACATGTGGTACAGGTGAATTGGGTATGCTAAAATTTACAGTAGTGTATGAGCGTGTATGTGAGTTGAGTTGAGTTTTTATGAGAAAGGTGAAAAAATGTCATTGGAATCTTGTAGCCAGGATACCCTGTTGCAGTGTGTGAGTCTCTGAGCTTTTGCATCAGAGACTTAAGGTTTACTCCCACTATGCTATCTGAACCGTGCCCAGGCCCGTTTCCCGGATCGTTTGAGAAGTGTGAGTGCTCTGAATCGGGCTCAGGCACGGTACACTTGGGCGGCCCTGGTCCGGTTGGAAGAGGTGGGCCAGAGCGTGGTTCACTTGGGCTCAGGCGCGGTACGCTTACAGTGTGAATTGCTGCGTGCCTAAGCCCGAAACTGAAAGCGAGACGTGACTTTTATGGGACTGTTTCATATGGATTAATTAATCATTCGTACTGTACAATGAACGCAAACTGTTGTAGATTATTAAAGACGCAAACCCCTCACTGCACGAGAGCTGCACCTTCAGCAAACTTCCTAATTCCTGCAGCACGAGGACTTTATGATTGTTTATGAGCGTCAAAAGTGGCTGATCTGTTTGGAGAAATATTAGACTGCGTGTCACCGCATATCAAACAACTTAAACGATATAACTAAAGAAATCTCCACTGTGCTGAGCGAGAGCGCTTACTGAGCAGCGCGTCATCGATGACGTAAGCGCGCCCAGGCCCAAATGTAATGTGAGTGCGGGCTGTCGGAGGAGATGGGAGGGGCCCGGTTTAAGGCAACTGTACATAGTGTGAGTACGGCCTTACATGCTGCAACGTACTTCATCCATTTCTAACTGTTGGATTTATCTTTGAGTAATTGATGTTGTACATTACTGAATTGGCTTTTTATTATTTGATTTTGCATTTGGCATGATACACTTTTATCTGGAAAACAAAGTGTTAAGTTTTGATTCATATTGAATTCTCCTGAAATCTTTTATCCAGTAAGTAGAGTCTGCGCTACCATTATGTTGTGACATGATTTTTTTAGATTGTTAAGGCGCATTTGACTGTACGGAGCAGTGTGGCACGGCAGCATAAAGACCTTTTAATCATTAAATCACTGTTATTAGCAAGTATGGAAATGACTAAAGAGAGTATAGGATCAGATATAAATCAAAACTCTAAATTAAGTCATAAATGATGAATGTGATTCGTTCTTACAATTATAAATACAGTCTAAATTTGACTGTCACTTAAAAGTGGAGTCAGATTAAATTCGAAGCTGAAAAACAAATATAAATAAAGTCTAATAAATAACAAAATTCTTTTCAGAAGCACAAGAAAAGGCTTACATGCATATAACCTTTGACCATGCTGTTAGTTTCCGTCATCGGGCTAATAGATGGACTTTTACAGTGGCACCATTCAGTGTTTGTCCGCAACAAATAAAACACAATGTAAAGATGTGCTGTGTCGGGCTGGTGTGAAACAAGATGGAAAAGGCTCTTTGCCTGATGTTAACGAATTGCTCTCTCAGCAAAGATGGAAAGTAACTAAGTACAAATACAGTACTTTGTATCAGTACTTTACTCCACTATTTATATTTTTGACAACCTTTATCTTTTACTCATTAAATTTTTACACAAATATGTGTACTTTCTACTCCTTACATTTTTAAACTAATCTCGTTACTTTCGCTTTCATGTGATTGGTGGCGGTATCTATATTATTTTTTGTCATTGAGCAAATTAAATGAGTTTTTGATTCAGTCAATCTATTTTTTGTCATTGCGTGCCTGAGAGCCAATGCGTGGCTTTTTAACCCATGTTGATCACACAGTAAGTAGGGTAGTTTGTGAAGCTTCTTACAAGAAAGGCACGAGTGACTAATTTGGATGAGACAGAGGGAGTCAGCAATGTGAACATGACTAAAGCAACCCTGTTTACACCAGGTAATGCATTTTAGTCGCTCGGATCACAGGTAAACGAGACACATTTTCGTTCAAATTACAGTCTTTTGTCCACTTCCAGCCATGGTTTACTGTACAGTCTTTCACTAATCTTTCAATCTAATACCACAATTTGTATTATGCTTCTTTTTTTGCATAGAATAAATGTATTAACAGTATTGATGACTACAACAATGAAATAAAATATCCACAAAACTCTGAAAAAAAAAAAACATTGAAAACAGGGCATATTCATGAGAGCTTTAAAGATAATGAAGAAGCTTTAGCCTATAATGACAAAAATAGTTAAATAAATTAAGTATTTATAACAGCAAAAAAAAGTATGTTTTGGACAAAATTAAGTGTTAATTGAAGACTTACAGAATATTTTTAGTGTATGAACATGAACGACTGCTGAACGCAGTGACTGATGATACACGAGGCAAATGATTTGCTGTTTGGCAATATTGCAGAGTGTAATTTCTTGGCTACTTTCCTGCTGAAAATTAGCTACAGTTTTTACATCAAAATCAGAAATGTAAGTTATTTTGTATAAATGTATCAATATGATGTGAGGTCTAGTTACCAGTGTGAAACTAAAACCGGTAGTATTAAAGCATACTTTTTTCTTAAGTACATTTTTGAGTCCATACTTCTTTACTTTTACTTGAGTACAAAAGTGTAGACAGCACTTCAACTTTTACCAGAGTTGTTTTAAACATGTGTACCTGTACTTCTACTTAAGTAAAGGATGTATGTACTTTAGCCATATCTGTCTCTCAGCCATCATCTTTGTGTTTAGGGATACACGCGAGCAGCATGACATGTTTATAACCTCACTTACTTCAGCATGGGGGTGCTGGAGTATTCAAAAACAGTATACCATCACTCAAGCTTTACAAACTTCTTTTTGTCCTTGAACTAAGAATGAAAAAGAAATTAATTTGAAGAAATCCAGGGCCTTAAACTGGAGGAGCTGTTAGCAGTTATCAGGAGTTAATACAAGGCCATCCAACAAGGCACAGTGAGAAAGCATCTCTCAGGCATTTGAGAACCAGCAGCATGCTTATATAGCTGTTTTTCCACTGTTGGGCCAGTGCGAGCCAGGGCTTTCATCAGGCCAGGTCCAGCAAATAGATTGCAAGCTTGAAATCGTATTACACAAATTAAATTGTATGTCTATACACATATGTATTTTCATTTATTATATTTGTAGGTTGATGGAGCGGCGATTACCCAGCTCATCACCCATAATATAAAACCATGGGATTTTTCCAGTAATAACATGGTAACAACGTATTTTATACTCTAAAATCTTTGTTTTTGCAGATGCTGTAAACATACAGCCTAAATGCTCAGGAGACCCCTAAAATATCTTTTTGTCCCTAGGTTATAGGTTATGACACTTAAATTCCCCTTTACATAAGAGAACAATTTAAAGGTGCTGTATGTAAGTTTTTTTACTCTTCTAAAGCATAAAAATACCATAATATGTGTGCAGATATTTAAGAAACATCCCAAGTGAACATACTTGTTTAACTGAAATACAATGCTGAAGTCAGATATTCTGCTTTGAAAATGTCTTTTCCGTGCCGGAACGCTGTCTTTGTTTAGGTAATTTTCACATGCATAATGCCAGTTTAGCCAATTATAATTCAGCACTCCGGGTTGTCTTGTTGGAAAACAGCGCATTTAATTCATTCATTCAGAAAGGCTCTGAAAGCATGCGTCCGTGACCGAAAAGGACAGTATGGGAGACAGATTCAGTTCCACATGAGGTCATTAACTAGCAAATTACATAAATATTACAAACGTAAACATTAGGTGAGCAGGTTACATTGTAACCGCGTGTCCTAACAACACGATGTGACGAGAGAGGCAGTGACCAGCTATTTGACTGTTTGCACCAGACCGACAGAAATTTAAATACAGCCTTTCAGAAGCACAGAATATGCACTCACTCACGAAACGGTAAGGTTTAGAATCTGTTTAATACATGTTAACCCACTTTAACATCATTAAATGTAAAATGGCATTCAAACTCATTGTTAGCATTTAGCACCGAATAAAGCACACGAGATTTACCTGAGGTGATCACTGTTATAGGTTTCACAAGTTCAGCTGTGAGAAATAGAAGCCGTTTCTAATCATTCAATTCGAGGTGTTGGTTAGGACAAAAACTCCCTTTAATATGGAAAATATTCCCTCTATCGCGTGTTGTTGCTTTTATTTAGAACACAGTTTAAATCACTCGCTCCTTGTATTCAAACTGGCAACCCACGCTCACGTTTGTTTTGATCCAGGAGTGCAACACCTAGTTTAACCACTGGGTGTCAAACTTACATACTGCACCTTTAAGGGTGTTGCATATAATCCCTTAATTAGTTATCTTAAGAGAAAATTACAAGTGTTTCAGAACATAAGAGCAGGTTTGTCTTAAAAATATATATAGCCTATATCGCTGTGCTCATATTTCAGAAAGCCATATTTCCAATTCTCCCTAAAGCAAAATAATTACAATTTTAGGCTATCCTTCTAATAAATTAATTTTTTTTCATATAAAAAAATAAGCAAACGTTTGTTTGAGGAAATAAATAAAACTTGGGTTTTTCCAATCCATTTAGAAAAAATTGCAGGACTAGATGACCGAAAAGAAGCTGGTTGCTGATGGTTTTACTCTTACAAGATATAAGCTTGCCTAATGGAATTACAAATGAATGCTCTGTTTTGCAAAACAAGTGAAATGGTTGCAGACCCTTTTGACTTTTCTTACACCCCGCCCCAAAGCCCCAGATGGTCCACTTTGACCCAAGGTATTCAACGGGCTGAAAAAGGCCAGACGTTGGCCCCGAGAAAGCCAAGACGAGGCCAGATCAGGCCCTGGAAGTGAATGTGGAAACCCGACTGTCCCTGGATCAAACTGGCATGCTTGCTTTAGGTGTGACACGACACTATTGAGGACCCCACATCCACAAATGAACAATATTTAGTACTAAACAGTTTTCAAAAACGATTACTACTTATATGCAAATAAAGCAATAAATATTATCTGGCATAAAAAGTAGTAAAAACATATTTTTCTGGTTGCTAAAATGTCACGCAACTAAAGCCTTCTCATGTATCTACATTGTAACAATGTTATGACATGGTGTCATTGTCTTTGTAAAAATTTAACCTTGCACAGACATCGCCACAACACAAATGTGGGATGACAGCTATAATGGCAATACCGCTTTTTTTTACATTTAGAAGGTGTTTGCCGAATAAAAAACTGATTAATACATAAAAACACTTTGCATATAGCCTCTTTAAATTTATTGATGAATTACGTAATTCATTAAAATTGAATTATCAAGAACATGAAAGTAAAAATTGTTCAAAGATAAGCTAACCTCCGTTATGGTTTTGGTCATCTGTCTGCACAACTCAGGTTCATATTTCTCCTCCTGCAAGTAGCTGGTCAACACATCCTTCAGGAGGTCCTTCACTGTTAACACTGGGAAGCGTCTAGATGGGGCTGCATAAACATTCACAATCAACTGATTGAACAGAAGAAAAAGTACTATGTTATATGCATTTAATATATATAATATATTTGACCCAAATTTTCCTTAAGGTGCATTGTCACAGATTTTATTGGTTGCCTCAATAAAAAAAATAAATAAATAATGTTAAACTAGGTCTTTTTACATACTGTAGTTAAAAATGATAAATTAAAGGACCTAAACGGGAATGCAAATGAAAAATTGGCTTTGTTTTTCTGTCTTTCAGCAAGGCCGTGGTTAGGGACCTTCAGCTAAAAAAGATTGGTGACCACTGAGCTACGCTACTAATGAAGAAAAAAAAACTGAAGAGCAAATCAGCACTGAGACCTCATCAAAATGTTATTATTCTTTATTTCCAGCAAATAATACAATAACACACAGACACACAAATAAGATGAAATATTTTTGCTACTTTTATGTACCAAGTTGAAGCCACAATTCCCTGGAGAGACAGATCACTGGAAGAGAAATCCAACCTGTTTCGCCACTGTTGCTTGTGTTGACAGCTAATGGTTGTTTAGCACAGTCCCCAATGAAATGGACAAAAAGGAAATTACGATTTTTGTTCTGAAAAACCTGCCACTGCTTACTAAGGAATCCTACTGTAAATGGTGTGGTGTTGTAATGTTCGCTGGTTTCAGTTATAACAGCTGAAATAGCAAAAATATAGACTCCATGCCACCTAAGCACTTCCTTGTTTACATCGAACTCTCTGAACTCCATCCTAAATTCATTTAACGACTTTGTTAATAAATACCTGTTTACTTGTACCCCTCCTGTGTCCAGTTTTAAGTGTTTCATGACAAATCCCTACTAATAGTGATTTAGAATAATTTATCTTGTAGCCAGACATCTCTGGGTCCGATAGAAAAAGCAACACATCATCCGTGTGCAAGAAATTTTGTGCTGCCTGCTTCCTGTATTTCTTCTCTTTAGCTGGGTTTATTTAAAATGTTTCTCTGTTCTTCGGAAATAACAGGAAGGGTTAGGCAATCCAAGAATTATATCATCTTGTCGTGCTTTAGGGGACAGTAATGTGATTAGTAGAGAACTGAATAAAATTGCTTGAAGGTGTTATTAATAGTACTAAAATCAAAAAACCATTAGAGTCCATTATAGAAGTAATGAATTGTGAATCAGATTTAGACTTTGCCAGATAAGCATTTGCTAGGTTTAACGGCTCATTCATATATTTTTTACTTTAAAATAATACATTTGAATGAGATTGCTGGGTTAGCAAGGAATGTAGAGACTCTGATGGTACTTATTTTTTTAACAGCTGGAGAAGGATAATTTAAATAACTGCTTGTAGCTGCATTTAATTCTGATTCTAGGTGTTTCTGTTTCTTAAGCTGTTTTCTTTTTTAAGTTCTAGAATATGAAATATTGCTTTAACTGTCTCCCAAAGGAGCGAGGTGTTATCTGAAGATTCCGAAGTAATAAATAAAAATATCTTAAAATCAGAGTGAAAATATGAAAGAAATATATCATCTTTGAGTAATAAATTATTAAATCTCCAGTTTCTGATTGGTCTATAAAAACTTCTGAGATTGTTTGAGAGTGCACCAAACATCAAGATACTCTAAATCTTCACATCAGCATTTGTAAGAAATTCTGAGAAGTAATTTGAAGGGCAATATATGTTTAGAAATTAGATTTCCTCTGTATTTAAAGTTCACTTAATAATGATGTATCAACCATATTTGGCTTTAATACTGTCTGTAACTTTAAGAGAGATCTTTTTGTTAATCAAGATTGCTACTAGACTATATGCATAAGGTAAACTTGGGAGTGGTTCGAAGAATGCAAATACTCTTGACACAGGGCCAACACTTTGCTGCTTTTCTATAAGGCAAAAGCAAGAAATATAACAAAAGCTAAACAAACTCTGGAAAAAGATGCCTAGTGAATTTGCTCGGCATCCCCGGGGTTTAAAAGACCTGGACTGGTGGAAGGCCACAGAATGATGTTTGACTGTAGCTGTCAATTATGTTGGAATTATGTTGCCCATGAACTCATGTCACTGTTCTGACCTGTTCGGAAAGTATTTTTCAGTTTACAATGTACATGGACTAATTCACCTTACTGAGGATGTGCTCCACTACAACTGCTCATTGAATGATATTTCTGGTTTTCCTTTTGAAAACCTTCTCCAGCAAATAAAGAAACATGTACATGTATGTGAAACATGAGTATGGAAAAATCCCCTAGCACAGGCCACCAGGAGATTGTCAGAGACTGAATATGCCAACGCCAAGGCACAACCTCGAATGTTTCATTCTACAAAGGAAAAGGACAATTGTTTTCTCATTCTAGATGAAAACTTTGCTTTCATCAGAGAAAGAAGAGGAGATGGCATTGTGGTATGTGATGTCCTACACCAGCAGTACACATCGCCATTGTTTGAGAAGCCTTGCATCTCCAAACTTCTTAATTTAGTGTACACAAGAAATGTGCATGGCAGGATGAAACAACAACAACTACTTGAAAGTGATCTGTTCCGCTAAGTAGCCTGTCTCCTTTATGAAAATGGTGGATCTGTCCTCATACCTTTTCCCCATGGTAAAGAATACAGAGTTTGAAGGTTGGAAAGTTTTATCTTTATTGACCTCTATGTAAGGCATGGCCAAAGTGGGTCCTGGAAATCAGGATAACAGTCCTGCAGAGTTTTGCTCCAACCCTAATATAAACTCACCTACCTGTAGCTTGTAGTAACACTTAGACCTTGATAAAATTGTTCAGGTGTGTATGATTAGGATTGGGGCTTAAGCCGCAGTCACACTGCACTTTTCTCCCCATAAACTTCCATTCACACGCATGGAAAAAGGGCAGACCGTAAAAGTAAGCTTAAGCGTAAAGTTTGTTGCATTGCAAAGTTCAAGCATGGTGAACTCTGACCTGCAAAATCACATCACATGACTGCGTGAGACCAATCAAAGAACAAATCATGACCTCTCTATATAGAAATTTTAAATATCGACAAATTGCTCGCTTTTTTATGTCTAATCGTCTTGTTTAATTCAACCCCTTTTCGAAGCACCATACGAAAGAATTTCTCAAGCTTAAACTCTAGTGTGACTGTGGCATTAGTAATTAAAATTGTGGCTCTCCAGTGCCAGTGTTGGCCAACCATGCTCTATGTAGATGTGTCTTACACAGGGCCGGTGTGTCCGTAGAGGTGACCTAGGCGGCAATAGTGAGGGCGGCAAACGCGCGGTGGTGGAACAGAGAGAGGGATGGAGGACCAGGACCATGCAACAGAGTTGTACCTGGAGTATGGAGTTGAGGAGGACCTGTAGTGTGGAGCTACAGAAGGCCTGGAGTGTGGAGTTGCGGAGGACCTGGAGCGTGGAGCTGCGGAGGGCCTGGTGAGTGGAGCTGCGGAGGGCCTGGAGAGTGGAGCTGCGGAGGGCCTGGAGAGTGGAGCTGCGGAGGGCCTGGAGCGTGGAGCTGCGGAGGGCCTAGAGCGTGGAGCTGCGGAGGGCCTGGAGAGTGGATCTGAAGTATTTCTGGGGGCTTGGATTTAGCAGGCATAAATGGGTCATACACCCACAGTGGGTCAGGAGACTTTGGTTCAGGAGGCACTGGCAGTTCATTAAACCCCAGTGGGTCAGGAGGCACTGGCAGTTCATTCAACCCCAGTGGGTCAGGCAACTTTGGTTCAGGAGGCACTGGCAGTTCTTTAAACCCCAGTGGGTGAGGAGGCTTAGGTTCAGGATGCACTGGCAGTTCATTTAAACCCAGTGGGTCAGGAGACTTTGGTTCAGGAGGCACTTGGCCATTCGGGGAATCCGAGAGGATCAGGCACCCTTGGCCATTCTGGGAATTCAAGAGGAACTGGCACCCGCCTATCGGGGGATTCAAAAGGATCTGGTGCCCGCCATTTGGGGGATTGAAGAGGATCTGGCGCCCGCCATTCGGGGATTCAAGAAGATCTGGCGCCCGCCATTCGGGGGATTCAGGAGGATCTGGCGCTCGCCATTCAGGGAATTCAGGAGGATCTGGCGCCTGCCTTTCAGGGGATTCAGGAGGATCTGGCGCCCGCCATTCGAGGGATTCAGAGGTGTCTGGCACCCCTGGCCATTAGGGGAACTCAAAAGGATCTGGCGCCTCTGGCCATTTGAGGAATTCAAGAGGATCTGGCGTCCACAGTTCGGGGAATTCAGGAGGATCTGGCACCCGTCCTTCGGGGGATTCAGAGATATCTGGCGCCCACCATTCGGGCAATACAGAGGGTTTTGTTGGTGTCAATGGCTCTGGTAGCTCTAGCGGTGGTGACTCTGGCAGCTCTGGTGGTTCTGGAGGATCTGGCAGTGACTGAGGATCTGGCAGCTCTGGAGGTGGCGGTGGCAGCGCTGGCAGTAACAGCTCTGGTGGTGGCAGCAACTCTGGCAACTCAGGTGGTGGTGGCCATTCTGGTGGCTCAGGTGATGGCATTTCAAGAACAGGAACGATGACAGGAACTATGGCAGAAACAGACTCAGAACCGGAAGCCATCTTGTGAGCTAGTGGCAGACTGGTGCTTACCATTGCATGAGTTGGAGGGCTGGTTATGGCCATTTTGTAAGCTGGAGGACTGGAGGCAGCCATCTTGCAAACTCGAGGACTGGAGGGGTTGTTGCTAGATCGGATACGTTTGCGGCTGGAGGTTAACGAGAATTATTTATGTTATTTATGAAATTTCCAATTTATTGTATTTTATTATCGTCTACCCCCACCCCAACCCTAAGCCCAACCGCCACAGAAGTGTAAAAACAGAAGTTGTACCGAGTATTAGTTATCTTATCTATTAAATTACCTAATAAATTGTATGTTTTAACCCCTACCCTCACCCCAACCCTAAACCCAACCGTCACAGTTATGTAAAAATATTAATTATTGTTATACAGTGTCATTAAAAAATGCTGCTATATTAATGTAAATATCGCACTTCCGGCCGGCCGCGTATCCGATCTAGACTTTACCGACTGGAGGTGGCCATTTTGTGAACTGCAGGCGGCCATTTGTGAACTGGAGGACTGGAGGCGGACATCTTGTGAGCTGGAGGACTGGAGGTGGCCATTTTGTCAACTGAACGACTGGATTGGGCAGCAAGCAATGTCGCCAGCGGGTCTTGCTGTGTATACTGTAAATGGAATCAGAAAAGACTCAAAAGAAATTCACTCAAAAGACACGATGTGCAAATGCGAAGTCAAATTCATGTGCATTAAACCAAATTCACGTGTGTAAAATATTTATACATATTCACAAAAACAATTCACGTGCACAAAATAAAAATACATATTCATAAAATACGTTTCACAAATGCAAAACACCTTTTGCAAATGTATAAGAGTGTACAAAAAGTTTTGAATGTTTAAAATGTGCGAGTTCATCTTGAATGAGAATGTGCAAATCCTGTTTCACGTACGACTCGCCCTGGATACGAGTGTGTGTGTTTTGAGACTCTCCTGGCAGCAGCAGCAGGCGTCTCGTACCTTTCAGCCAATCAGATGAGAGCTGTACTCGATGAAACCTTCTCTGCGCTCCTTTTGCGCAGTCGGAAAAATGGAGAAAGAGATGCGCAGGTTTCAAACAAAAACTTGACTATCACTGACTAAAAACTTAATTTACATTCTATCTAACGAACGTAAACAAGCTGTTGTTGTGCTATAGTAGCCTAATATGCAAAATAGATATTATCATTCAGTAATAATATAAATATAATAATTTTTAATGATTCTTATAATGAGTTTATTTTTTCTTTATTAAGCTACAAACTAAAAAAATAGACATTGAAAATATGACAACATAAACTAAGTGTTTATTTGCTTATCACGGGCTGTAGTAAACTTATTTGCAATTAAATTAAAGGGAACCACTCCAGTAAAATGGTGATCCACACCATGGTGGCCATTAGCTAGCTTGAATAATTGTTCATTTAAATTATATTTAATATATTAAAATACGAATTAAAACAAATAAAACATATCTTGACTTCATGAAATTATGCCGCATTAATCACTCCTGCTGAAAAGACTTTCTCCGGTAGGTGGCGCAGATCAGTAATGAGGACCAGTAATGAGACGTTCAAACGCAACAAAATATTCTAAATATTTCACATTTGATTAAATAAAATGAAGTACAAGTATATTGAATTAAGCATATTTATATAATTAAAGAGTAAATGCTTAATAATAACTTGAAATAAGCAGTGCTTTAAATAAACCTTACTCTTTTTTTTTTTTAAACGCAAAACAAATAGGATACTTTCACATTACTTTCCTTTTAAAAGTAACACCTTTAGCTCCTTTTATTACGTGACTTTAGATTGTAATGCAGGCCTATTACTTTCCCCCCAACACTGCAAATAACATCAACATGTCCTGCTGATTTTTCAGACTTTTGAAACGTAAAACTCCAAACGATCGCCTAAACAAGATTAGGCTACAAAACTACCAAAATAAGACATTGCATTTAATGCTGAAAAACGTTCAACACAATAGCCTACACATTTATTTTATTACGTGTAATGTGCTTGACCACCAGCAAATCAGAATGTTCAGCTGGACAGAGCTTAGTTTTGTTTCGAGCCTCTGCCTTAGTCAATCAAATCCAGTCAAATCAAACTGATCATGTCTGATATTTTAAGCCTACCTATTCAACCTATTCTGCATCATCAAAGCCAAGAACTAAGGTGAATTGCATTGGTTTTAATAAATAAATATGCTCCAGGCAAGCTTATATAATTTTTTTTAGTAATCTTGAGTTATCTTTTTTTTATTAGACAGATTTAAATTTATTCTTATATCGTGTGCAGATATTTATGACACGTGTAGTCCCGTAAACCGAGAAGGAGTAAGATTTTTTTTTAAGAGACAGATAATTGCAGACGTTTTCACACTATAGGCTATAGGCAGTGCAACACTATAGTAGCCAGTAGATATCAGGAATATATTTTTTGTCTTTGTCATGGAATGTCAGGCATTTTTGTTTGTCAATTTAAATATTTTTTCCATTTATCAGTATATTTTTCCAGTTGTTTCATTCCTTTCAGTTGCATTTTATTTCTTTCAAAATTAAAACTGAATTTAATTAAAATAAATAAATGGGGCATATAGCCTATACATGCAAATGAGCCGCTCGTAAGCCTTACAAAACTGCTTATTGGGTTTTGAAATTCCATTCCCTTCCCAAATTTGAAGACATTTTGAAGACAAAACTCTCTGTAAAAATCTCTTTCTCTCTCTCTCTGTTTACAGAACTAGACCTAGGTCTAATGATTTAATGTACAAACAAAAAAAAAATATCTAAAACATTTTTTATTATTAGGATACAACGTTTTAGTAGGTAACCTTAATGTTATGTGGCTAATTTAACAAAAATAAATAAATAGGCTAAATAAATACTGATAATGATTGAAAACTTTAAACCTAATTTATTAAAACTGATCGACACTTCTTCTCAGCTCTTCTCTTCGGCGACAAGGCTGTAAGTTGCAGGGCAGGTTATCAGAGCAGTGATCAGCCCGATTTAAAATCCTGAACAGCATCAAACATGTTTAAAATGATCAGAGAACCTCCGATTTGTGTTGCAAAAAGTCGCAAAAAGCGATCGCCTTTTTAATACTATGTTTACATATTACTAAATTAATACTATGTCTGCATATTACTAAAGCACAACAAGAGCTTGTTTACGTTCATTAGATAGAATGTAAATTAAGTTTTTTAAATAGTTTTTGTTTGAAGCCTGCGCATCTCTTTCTCCGTTTCTCCGACTACGCAAAAGGAGCGCAGAGAGGGTTTCATCGAGTACAGGTCTCATCTGATTGGCTGAAAGGTACGAGTCGCCTGCTGCTGCTGTCAGGAGAGTCTCGAAACACACACACTCGTATCCAGGGCGAGTCGTACATGAAACAGGATTTGCACATTCTCATTCAGGATGAACTCGCAAATTTTAAACATTCAAAACTTTTTGTACACTCTTATACATTTGCAAAAGGTGTTTTGCATTTGTGAAACGTATTTTATGAATATGTATTTTTATTTTGTGCGCGTGAATTGTTTTTGTGAATATGTATAAATATTTTACACACGTGAATTTGGTTTTATGCACGTGAATTTGACTACGCACGTGTAGTGTCTTTTGCGTGAATTTCTTTTGAGTCTTTTCTGATTCCATATATATATACTCCAACCCTAAAATAAAAAAAAACATTTAGGGGTTTGCTCCACCTTGCCCACGGTGAAGGGGGACCCACTTAGTTGCAGTGCCAGATCAATGTATATTTCTAATGTCCAGTGGGGCTGGTGTAATGGCATGATAGAATAAAGGGGTTTAGATAAGCCACCACGAAAAAATATCATTAGGCATAACTCATCCAAAGATGTTAAATGGGCTACCTGGATGAAGTCCTCCACATACTTCTCTATAGACCTGGCTTTATGACGCAGGCGCATGATCTTGATACCCGCTGGATCCATGTTTAGGCTGAGTCTTCTGAGTCTTTGTGTCTGTGCTCCTTATGTAGTGCATAAATCAGTCATTGAGCAGCTTCAGCTGTGGGAGTGTAATTAGTCATGATCTGGAACATGTGTGTGTGTGAGCGGAGTGCATGTATAGAGATGTAGTCCATAAAATAGCGGATTTGTAGTCCGTTAGCAACTGTGGAGTTAGATCGCTGATGATCATGACATACGTCTTGGCAGTAAATCAGTTTTTACATTTAACTCGAATGTGTAATTTACATTGATTTGTCTGAATGAAACGTTTTTCACATTAACATCTGCAATGCTCCTCTTTGGACTCCTGTAGTTCCCCGTTCATTTACCATGTTTGTTATGATGTGAAACAATTATGACAATGATATTCTGTGCCCCAGCACAGGAAGCGGTCCAGAAACATACTTTTCTCTTATAAAAAATAATTTTCTGTTATAAAAACTACTGTTCTGTCAAACAATTTGTTCTGTCATTAAAAGTTAAAGATTTTGTTAAAACGTGATATCTTGTCATTTCACTCTATTTTTTTTCTTACTGTCTGTATTTCTGTAATATATTTGTAATTGCAATATATATATATATATATATATATATATATATATTGCATATATATGTTTATATATATATATATATATATATATTATACATGTTTATTACTATATATATATATATATATATATATATATATATATATATATATATATATATATATATGTTTATTAAGACATACAATATTAGATTCTAATTCGAAATAACCATAAAACTCAGTACAGACTATTTTAGTGTTACTTTTAAAGTTAATTTGAACAGTATTCTCTCTTTAAAAAAATACAATAATTATTTTTTTTTTATTTTAGCCAAATTTTACTTCATCCTTTTTTTTTTCACTTTGGACTCTGAAACTGAAACAAACAACAGACTAATTATATGAACATTTTTTGCTTTAAAATGTCCAAAATGATTCCTGTACATAAGGTGAAAAAATAAAATAATACATGTACAGTATAGAACATTTGGTAACACTTTACAGTATTTTAATGATCCATTTGAGTATTAGTAGACTGTCTGCTTAATATCGGTTGATACAAACATTCAACAGACATTTAACTGACTTTAAGAAACTTTGCAAATACATGTCAACTTATACTAACCCCAAACCTAACCCCAACCTAACAGTCTACTTATAATCTAATGAGAATTAGTTGGCATGTAGATGCAATGTAATTAAATTTAACAAACGGACCATCAAAATAAAGTGTGACGAAAAAGTATGTTACTGATACTATATTGGCTGATTTGCATGTTGATTCTAATCGGGAGCAGTTTATGTTCCATTTAGTTAGTTTGTATTGTGTATTTACCAATATGTGTTTTTATGTCACTTGAAAATGCCACTTTATTTTCACTTTGTGCCACTCTTTCAATTAATGTGTTAGTGGGACAATAGGTATGTGTGTCAAATATGTTGGTGAATTAAATTTGTTTGGGTGGTAATCAGTGGCGGCTGGTTAATAGAGGGCACTGGGGCGCCACCCCCCCTTCAAGTTAGACCCCTTTAATATGTTAATGTAGCGCCCTCTTACCTCACAGATTAGTTACTGTGCACTTAGGGCACTCCCAGGTTCTACTTTGGTTGTCTCTCGACTAAATAACTTGTGAACCCCTTTGTTATAAACCGCAGAATTTTAAAATGACACAGAAAGCTTTAGGTTGACGGTATAACTGGTCTTAATAACCCAAAAAAGGAGATTGTTTAAATTAAATCACGTGTATCATTTATTTAACAAAAATTTAAATATGAAAATTATAAATCACGTTGGCAGTGTTCGTTATTCAGAGGTTAACAGAGATTTATCCAAACAAAAAGAAATACAATAATATAAAAGAATACAGCACCTTAGGGGTTAATACCTTAGAGAAGTCCCTCACATGAAATTATATATTCCCTCTATACAAATTAACAGGCCAATATCCTGTAAATGATACTTAAAATGTGTATTTTTATATATATATATATATTATTATCACCTCCAAAAATATAATAAACTGTAAAACAAACCTTCTTATTTAAGATTATTTAACTTTCAATGTGGCCGATAACTGCTCTGATTCACGTGGGCCCACTCATGCACGCGCACACACATACACACAGTCCCCCACCCTTGTTGCAGGCCTGTACCGTTGCTGGCGATCGTTGTGGCCTCAAAATCAAAACAATAATTGGCCGCTTCACTCCGAAGAGCCAAATAAAACAAAATAAATAGTGGTACCTTTAATCCAATGAGCTCTCCTGATTTAGGGCACTCGATATGGGTGTGTAGATTGCCTCTGACACACGGCTTGCACACAGCAGCAAATCCTCAGTTTCTCAGGGAAACCCCGAACCCCTCGGCCATTCAGATCAGTACATAGGCGTCAAACCCAAGAAATCCTCCATATCGCCGTTGTTCACGTCGATGAAATGTTCGTCAACAGCATCTAATGCCTACTAATTCGCTAATTAGTCACTCCTGCACGTGTCTCACGCATTGTAACTAATGCTGGAAGATAGTTTCACTCTTTCTCTCGATGCTAACTCTTCAGGAAAACAACAAACATTACCCAGTGATCTACTGACTAAAATATTTACTGTCACTCACTCGCTAAACAAAAGAAATCCTTAAATCAACCCTGTCCGGCTTAATTTGTTAAGTTTCTTTTTTCTCTCACGAGGCGCAGTCCGCTTTCAGTTTCACACTCACGCTCTCTCTCGTGCAGTTCCATAGCTCCTCCCCCAAATTCACGTGAACCAATAACATACACTTTACCTTGAACGGAGGAGGGTTTTATACAGCTGTCGATCTACTGGTATAATACAAAACACCATAACACACATATACATTTTTAAAACAACATATGAACTTTTTTTACAATAAATGAAATATGTAAACCACTAGTAAAACTAAATTATTTATTTATTTTTCTTCTGAAGGAAACACTGTGCTACACTCTCCCCTCTCTAAAATTCTCATGTCCCCATGAGACTACTATGAAATGCAACATCAGATTTGCATAGTGGCTAAAGTAGCTACATTAAAGTTCGTTTGGGTACATCTAGCACACTCAGCTAAAGGATGACACCAAAGTGTATCACAACATCTGTTCCTCTTAGAGGAGTTCCCAATTTGTATGACCATACCTTTGTATACAATGGTCAAAGGTTTGTCTGATGGTTTGCCGAGATCATCATAACTAAGTTTAATGACTGGCTTCACCGTTCTCTTCGGACGGCTTTCAGTAGATGTTTTCTCCATAGTTTGAGCATTACTGACTTGGTTTACTGTGTCATCAGAAATGTGGTGTGTCCGACTTTCCCCTGTTACACTTTCTTGAAGACTTTCCCGTCTATCATCACTGTGTTTTATTTTTTCTCCCACAGGTTCAGGAGACCATGTATCCAGAGTATGGGTTTGTATTCGGTTTCGTTCAGGTAAGTAATATTCCAGTTCATCATCACTATCAGAAGTAGTTTGGATTTTTTCTACTCTCTCTGACTGTCTTTTCAGAGTCGACCGAGCTCTTGTCATTGGAGGTCTCATCTTTTCTTCCCTAGCATACGGAGCAGGGATTCTGACATTGTCTCCAATTGACAATAGGTGATCTCTATGTAGTGTCCTCATCCGTCCTGTTCCTGTTTCTGGTTGTAACTTATACACAGGTAAGTTCTTTAGCTTCTCTGTCACAATGTAAGGCATCGTATTCCACCTGTCCTCCAATTTATGTTTTCCTGTTTGCGCCAGATTTTTTACAAAAACCCGATCTCCTTTTCCAAGCGTCTGTGCTTTTACTCTCTTGTCATAGCGTTGCTTATTTCTTAGATGATTCTTCAAAGAGGCCTCCTCTGCTAATCGGTAAGCTTCTTGAAGTTCTCGTTGCATTTTGTCCACATACTGTAAGTATGTTACTCCTGGTTTTCCATCAGGTGAAGTGCCAAAGCAAAGATCTACAGGTAGGCGAGCTTCCCTTCCAAACAAGAGGTAGTATGGCGAGTAACCAGTTGCCTCATTTTTTGAACAATTGTAAGCATGGACTAATTGACTAATATATTGGCTCCATTTAGCTCTCTTTGCTGGATCAAGGGTCCCTAACATTGAAAGGAGAGTGCGATTGAACCGCTCGGGTTGTGGGTCACCCTGTGGATGGTATGGTGACGTGCGAGATTTTCGGATCCCCAAAATCCCAAGGAGCTCTTTGATGAGACGGCTCTCGAAATCTCTCCCTTGATCAGAATGTATTCGTGCAGGGAGTCCATAGTGAACAAAGAATTTTTCACATAGAACTTTGGCAACTGTCACCGCTTTTTGGTCCTTTGTAGGGAAGGCTTGTGCGTACCTCGTAAAATGATCTGTTATGACCAGTACATTTGCAATCCCTTTGGAATCGGGTTCTATAGAAAGGAAGTCAATACATACGAGGTCTAACGGCCCACTGCTTGTGATGTTATTTAATGGGGCAGACCTCTGTGGCAACGTTTTTTCTGGCAATACACCTTCCACAAGTCTTCACATACTGTTCCACTTTCTGCGCCATTTTGGGCCAGTAAAATCTATCCCCAAGTAGTTCAACTGTCCGTTCAACTCCCAAGTGGCCGGCATCATCATGTAAGGATTTCAATACTTCAAGATGGTATGTTTCAGGTAAAATGAACTGACTTCTTTCTTTTTCATCCTGATGTTTGGTTACCCTATAAAGAAGATTGTCTCGAATTTCTAATTTTTGGCCTTGTCGTTGTAAAAGGGCCACATTTGGATTTGAACTCTTGGGCATCAAAGTCACTTTGTTCAAAGCTACTTCTTTTTTTACAGGGGCAATGATTGGATCTTGGTCTTGCGCCAACCTTAGTTCGTCTTTTGTCCTCCACTCCATTTGACCTGTGTCCAGTTGCGTAGGACATGTGTACAGTGTGGGAACACTTTGAGGAGAGATGCAGAGTTGGTCTATCAACCTTGAAGAGGATTCACCATACTGAGTTGAGCTTGTTAGATGACAAACAGCTTTCACTGCTGAATCTGAGATTTCTGTCCATTCCTCTTCAACATTCGCAGGATACCGCGAAAGTACATCCGCATCCACATTTTGTTTCCCTGGCTTATATTGTATACTAAAATCGTAAGTGGCTAAGGTGGCTAACCATCGATGTCCCGTAGCATTCAGTTTGGCACTGGTTAAGACATACGTTAGTGGGTTATTGTCAGTTCTCACAACAAACTTAACACCATACAGGTAGTCATGGAACTTATCCGATATGGCCCACTTGAGAGCCAAGAACTCTAGCTGATGGGTTGGATAGCGCTGTTCAGTAGCACTTAGCTTTCGGCTTGCATACGCCACAGGACGTAGCCCCTCTGGGTATTCCTGATTCAGAACTGCACCTAAACCACTGAGACTGGCATCAACGTGGAGCACATATGGTTTGGTTGAATCAGCAAACGCTAATACTGGAGCATTAGTGAGGCAGTGAATAATGCTCTGGAAAGCCTCTGAACATGCTGGACTCCAGCGCTCTCCAAATGGTTCAGATTCCTTGAAGTATTTCCCTGAAGAGAATGTATCCTTTCTCCCTTTCACTGGAAGATAGCCCTTGGTAAGATCTGTTAGTGGCTTCACAATTGCAGAATAGTTTTTTATAAAGCGTCTATAAAATCCACAAAAGCCTAAGAATGACCGTAAGGACTTTAGATCAGTTGGCCTCTTCCAGCGTGTTACAGCTTCCACCTTCTCTGGGTCCGGAGCTACCCCAGTGGCAGAGACGATATGTCCCACGTATTTGACTTTCTCCTGACAGAACTGACATTTATCTATGGATACTTTTAATCCAAATTCCTCAAGACGGTCCAGCACTTTCAAAAGTCTCTCCTCATGTTCCTCCAAAGTGCGGCCAAACACAATCAAATCGTCCAGATAAACAATGACTTGAAGTAAATTCATATCTCCCACAGCCTTTTCCATAAGCCGCTGGAACGTTGCTGGCGCTCCAGTGACTCCTTGCGGCATACGTTCGAACTGATAAAATCCAAGCGGACAGATGAATGCAGTTTTTTCCTTGCTCTTGGCTGCCATTTCAACTTGATAGTAACCACTTCGCAAGTCTAACACTGAAAACCATCTGCTCCCTGACAAGCAATCCAAAGCATCATCTATTCTTGGTGTTGTGTATTGGTCTGGTACAGTTCGACTGTTGAGGGTTCGATAGTCAATGCACATACGCACACTCCCATTTTTCTTTCTAGCAATCACAATTGGGGATGCATAAGGACTCCGAGACTCTTTTATTATGCCAGCTGCCAGTAAGTCTTTTATATGTCGACGCACATCATCAATGTCAGCTGGAGCTATGCGACGAGACCTTTCTCTGAATGGTCTAGGATCATTTAATTGAATATGATGGGCCACTCCCTTTGCCAATCCAACATCCCACTCCTCAAGAGAGAACACATTAATCCTTTCAGACAGTTTCCGCCTTAATCTTGTTTCCCATTCAGGAGGAATAGCTGATGTACCAAAGTTAAACAAATTTGGATCTATCCTTTTTGCTTTGGCTCTCTCTCTACGAGGCTCCGTGATAATATCAGTTGGAAAAAGGTGTGCAAGGTACGTACCAGGAGGCACTGCAACCTCTTTGTCAGTTTCATTATGCACAGGCAATTGAAAGGTGTCCATGTTTATTGCTGAGGAAGGCAATACCACTGGCGGTATGAATAAACCCACTGGTAACTGATCACCTGCTGAAGTCTCTACTACAAAGATATCCTTCTTCAAGGGTTCTACAGACTCCATTGTACAATCCACATACAGCTCACCTCTTGGAGGAACAACAAGCGTATGTGATCCACTCCATTTAACTCTGGTTGGTTTCTCAGACTTTACAGGTAAGCATGCATCAGAGTAACTACACTGAATCCTCAAAGAACTCAACATGTTAGGAGTGTTGGAATCTCCACTCAATGCAGCTAACCGGCCAAAGAAACTTGCATTTGTGCCAATTATTACTGGGACTTGTTTAAACCCTTGAGGCTCTGGGCAAACCAATGCTAAAATGGAGATTGACTCCTCCACCCCAGTGAGCGTGGCAGGAAAGTAGGCATCGATCACAATATATCCCTTGTAAGGGTAGCTTGAGGAGCTCAGACCCCAAATTGAAAGCCCCTCAAGAGACTGCAAAGGCACGTCAGACAGATATTTGGAATACCATGAGTCAAAGACAATTGTAACTTGGGATCCGCTGTCCAGCAGCGCTTTGCATGGATGTCCATTTATCCTAACTGAAACAGTAGAGGAAGGACCAACCAATCCCTTTGGAAGACTGCTGTTCTTTGTGACATCAACTTGACTTCTCGCTGAATGAAAATCATGAGTGCCAGATTTGGGACTGTCTCTAGATGTATTCCTTTCTCCAGTCTTACTATTTCTCAATGATCGAATCAGCTTCTGAATAACCAAAGGAAGATTTTCCTTAGCTGTACATTTTGTGGCTATGTGTCTCTCTTCTCCGCAGCGATAACAGAAGTAATTGTCACGATCAGTTGGGTATCGTGGTCTGGATTGAGCAGAAACAGGTTTTGATTGCTGTTGTGGTTGTTCCACTGATGTACTATAGTTTATTTTCATTACTCCTATTTGCTGCTGCAACTGAAGTATTTGTTGTTTTAGACTGTCTACTTCAGGATCTCTCTGTGGTTCGATGGTTGGCTTAGAAAACTTTGCTTTTGCATCTACCATCTGTAAAGGAGCTGCATTCTTAACAGAGTTGTCAGTTAGTTTAGCTTTTAATTCCTGGATTTCTGCTCTTAACTCACTCACTACTGCAAAACTTAACTTTTGTTCCTGACCTTTTTGCGACTTCACAGTAGTTTTGATTTTCTGCCTGGCAGCTTCGCTTTCTTCTGCTTCTCGAATCTCATTTAGCAAAGCTAAAAATTTAGGAGGCTGTATTTTTCTCTCTCTCAATCTGAGTTGAAGAAGCATCATGTCACTTTCCACTGCTCCACGAATCAACTGCTCTACCCTCACTCTATCCACCATCTGTAAAGACAATCCACCTTTTTGTACTACTTTACTTAATGCTTTCTCCACTCTACGAAGAAAATCAGAGAGTGCTTCACCTGGATGCTGGCGGAGGAGACGGAAAGCAAAGTACAAATCCTCACCGGATTCAGAAGTTCCGAATGTACTTTCTAACGCCTCTATGTACTGTTGAGCATCAGCATCTGGACTAGAAAGTCTTACTGCTTTCACAATATCAAGAGCAGGTCCTTTTAAGCTCTCCACAATTCTCCTTCTCTTCTCTTTCTCAGAGCACTCACACTCTGTGATCATCATACGCGCTTGGTCCATCCAGTTTTCCATCGTCTCTTCTCCTGAAGGTGTAGGAAGAGAACCAGAAAAGGTACGTAATCTTCTATATGCACTACTATCAGTGGTTTGTCTGCCAGTTTTGTCTAACAGGTCCCCCACAGCTCTAATGATTGACTCTGGTGAACCAGCATTAGGACCAGGAGCAGCAAACAGAGCTTGTAACTCCAGCATGGATTTTCCTTCATTTGCAAGAAATACAGCTAATTTCTCGGCAAACTCATCAGATGAAGTGTCATCCTCTGCCACTATTAAAACCTTCCATGGCTCCCCACCCTCCTCAGGTAGCAATACGGGGGGGACAGACTCAGGTTTAACAGTCTCTCTACACTCACATAACACATTTAACATCTCGGGGCTAACTCCCTCCTTAGTAGCTCTCACCCGTACTCTTCCCCAAACTTTCACCTTTTGGGCTACATTCTCAATTTGGGCCACATCAACCTCAACAGGAACCCCTACCAGCAAAATGGCATGCTTTTCATCTACTAGTTCTTCTTTGCACCATGAAACGAGCTCGGCTTGTAACTCAGAAGTTCCACTCAAATCCATTACAATAGTGTTATTCAAAATATGTATAATTAAATGAAATGGTCACAGAAATAAAAAAGACTATAATCCCGGACGAGCCCCCACTTTATGTAGCGCCCTCTTACCTCACAGATTAGTTACTGTGCACTTAGGGCACTCCCAGGTTCTACTTTGGTTGTCTCTCGACTAAATAACTTGTGAACCCCTTTGTTATAAACCGCAGAATTTTAAAATGACACAGAAAGCTTTAGGTTGACGGTATAACTGGTCTTAATAACCCAAAAAAGGAGATTGTTTAAATTAAATCACGTGTATCATTTATTTAACAAAAATTTAAATATGAAAATTATAAATCACGTTGGCAGTGTTCGTTATTCAGAGGTTAACAGAGATTTATCCAAACAAAAAGAAATACAATAATATAAAAGAATACAGCACCTTAGGGGTTAATACCTTAGAGAAGTCCCTCACATGAAATTATATATTCCCTCTATACAAATTAACAGGCCAATATCCTGTAAATGATACTTAAAATGTGTATTTTTATATATATATATATATTATTATCACCTCCAAAAATATAATAAACTGTAAAACAAACCTTCTTATTTAAGATTATTTAACTTTCAATGTGGCCGATAACTGCTCTGATTCACGTGGGCCCACTCATGCACGCGCACACACATACACACAGTCCCCCACCCTTGTTGCAGGCCTGTACCGTTGCTGGCGATCGTTGTGGCCTCAAAATCAAAACAATAATTGGCCGCTTCACTCCGAAGAGCCAAATAAAACAAAATAAATAGTGGTACCTTTAATCCAATGAGCTCTCCTGATTTAGGGCACTCGATATGGGTGTGTAGATTGCCTCTGACACACGGCTTGCACACAGCAGCAAATCCTCAGTTTCTCAGGGAAACCCCGAACCCCTCGGCCATTCAGATCAGTACATAGGCGTCAAACCCAAGAAATCCTCCATATCGCCGTTGTTCACGTCGATGAAATGTTCGTCAACAGCATCTAATGCCTACTAATTCGCTAATTAGTCACTCCTGCACGTGTCTCACGCATTGTAACTAATGCTGGAAGATAGTTTCACTCTTTCTCTCGATGCTAACTCTTCAGGAAAACAACAAACATTACCCAGTGATCTACTGACTAAAATATTTACTGTCACTCACTCGCTAAACAAAAGAAATCCTTAAATCAACCCTGTCCGGCTTAATTTGTTAAGTTTCTTTTTTCTCTCACGAGGCGCAGTCCGCTTTCAGTTTCACACTCACGCTCTCTCTCGTGCAGTTCCATAGCTCCTCCCCCAAATTCACGTGAACCAATAACATACACTTTACCTTGAACGGAGGAGGGTTTTATACAGCTGTCGATCTACTGGTATAATACAAAACACCATAACACACATATACATTTTTAAAACAACATATGAACTTTTTTTACAATAAATGAAATATGTAAACCACTAGTAAAACTAAATTATTTATTTATTTTTCTTCTGAAGGAAACACTGTGCTACATTAATATTTATTATCACAAATATTAACAAAATAAATTGATTTAATTATATCATTCTAACATTTATTGTAGTCATACTAACATTTATTGAAAAAAAAAAAATTTTCATATGTGTGCGGGGCGCCGGACTAATGGGTGTCTATGTAGGTACACGAACTTTTTCAATGCACGTGATATGACAATAAGCTCTAATTGGCCTGTTTTAAATTGTCTTTGGGGCGCAGCGCTCTGCGTCCCGAACCCTCCCATTTTTGTTGTTAGAACGAATCATATTTGTTTTTATATGATTGGCCTTATGTGATTGGACCATTCTCACCAAAGAGCTTAGAATGCATTTTCTCGAGATGAAGGAAAATTCCGTTGTATCTTTGCAAAGATATCCGTTCACAAGGCATTTGGATGAAGAAAAAAAAGAATCAAGAAGCTTGGACCAGATCGACCGTCTTTGCAAATTCACCAATAGTCAAGTGATGGCGAGCGTGCGAATATTCAGGGCTTTTCCAGCACTTGTTATGACAAACGGAGTTGGCTGGCAGGTTGTGATGTAAGATATGCCTTTTACTATTTCCGTGTTTGCTGTTTCAAACAGCAGGACGCAAGAGAGGCTGAATGCATTGGCCATGCTGTCAATAGAGAAGAGACTGGTGACTGAAATGACTGACTATAACCAAAATGTCATTGAGAAATTTTCAAGCCAGAAAAAAAGGAGAGCATAATTTATTTTCAAGTAGTGCTACTGGCCAGTGATTAGGCAACATTTGTTTGTGTGTGTGTGTTTACTGATTATCTTGATTACTTCATTACTGATAATAAACCCAAATTGAACTAAAATGAACTGATTTGTGATGCATTTATTGTATGCTTTAGTCATATTTTAGTTTTTTGATACATCACCTGAAAAATGGCTTTTACACTCTTACTTTACCAACAGTTAGATTTTTTTTCTGGTGTTTGTGCCAGAAAGGACAATGACAAGAGGGACAGTGTTCACTTTAGCGATGACAAGGCTCCATATAAGTGGTACAAGATACCATCTGACAATGAGAGTAAAATGACTCACAGCAGTTGTTTTCTAATAAAAGATTACATTTTTTTAAAATAATTAGTCCAGGAGGTGGCGCTGACCAAAAGCAGTGTTATATCAAAGACATTAAAAGTAAGTAAAATAGATTAAAAATATAATTTCAAAGCTGTCCAAATGTGACTCTTTATACGCATCAAGCTGTCGACTGGAAGTTCTGAGCATCCTCCTAACGCATACACAGGTAATTTTGTGTTCTATAATAATTTCAAGTTCTTATACACACATATAATATATATATATATTTCCCAGAGATGGGTTGCGGCTGGAAGGGCATCCGCTGCGTAAAATCGTGCTGGATAAGTTGGCGGTTCATTCCGCTGTGGCGACCCCGCAAGGGACAAAGCCGACAAGAAAATTAATGAATGAATATATATATATATATATATATATATATATATATATATATATATATATATATATATATATATATATATATATATTCATTCATTCATTTTCTTTTCGGCTTAGACCCTTTTATTAATCAGGGGTCGCCACAGCGGAATGAACCGATACAATCCCATTCACAGACATACACTACGGACAATTTAAGCTTACCCAATTCACCTATAGCGCATGTCTTTAGACTTGTGGGGGAAACCGGAGCACCCGGAGGAAACCCACACGAACGCGGGGAGATCATGCAAACTCCACACAGAAATGCCAGCTGACCCAGCCGAGGCTCGAACGAGAGACCTTCTTGCTGTGAGGCAACAGCGCTACCGCGCCACCTATACTTCTTAGAAAAAATGTATTGGCATGTGCGATTTTACAAGAAACTTTAACATCTACACAACATTTCAACTGACAAATTTTTGTTTGATTTTTCAAGTTGTTTTTTTTTTCACACAACAAGAAAAACAGCTCTTTCATGAAAGTTTTTTAAAGGTTTTTGAGGAAGAAAAAATTGTTCAACGCCTTTTAAGAACATTACTTTTTTAAGGTGTATACTTTGTGCAGACTTTCTAACATATCATATTCTGTGTTTTATTTATTAAGTCAGTTTTAATTTTTTTTTTGATATTATATTCAGTCATTCATTCATTTTCTTGTCAGCTTTGTCCCTTGCGGGGTCGCCACAGCGGAATGAACCGCCAACTTATCCAGCACGATTTTACACAGCGGATGCCCTTCCAGCCGCAACCCATCTCTGGGGGCTTCCACACACACATTCACACTCATACACTATGGACAATTTAGCTTACCCAATTCACCTGTACTGCATGTCTTTGGGCTGTGGGGGAAACCGGAGCACCTGGAGGGAACCCACGCGAACGCAGGGAGAACATGCAAACTCCACACAGAAACGCCAACTGACCCAGCCCAGCCGAGGTTCGAACCTGCGACCCAGCGATGTTCTTGCTGTGAGGCAACAGCACTACCTACTGCGCCACTGCATTGCCCTTTGATATTAAATTGATGATATATTATAAAAATAGTGGATCAGGGAGAGGGTGGTGCCGTAGCAGCCACAATTAGCCACCCGACAGTGTGGTCTATTTAATTTTTTTTAGTTTGAAATCATTAATAATATTAGTACCTCATCATGCACTCAATTGATGTTTGTGCTGCTTTTCAGTGATAATGAAAACACTATTCATTAATTTATTGTAAAACCATATTTCCAATTAAAATATTTCAAAGTAAACTAGAGGAAACATAAAAGAAGAGACTCACTGAGGTGATAGGTGTTTTCCATCTGTACTGTAGGCCGTGGGATATCATCATGATGTCCATGCTCTTCCATGTAGGACACAGTGCTAATAGAGCTACAGGCAAAAAGCAAATGACGTTTATATTTACACTACTATGGGATTTGATATACGAAGGAATTACTCACTCTTTAGTTTTGCCAATAGCTCTGACTTCATGACTGCCTAGAGAAGACAAACTTCCACGCTTCTTCAGGAGACGTGCTTTCTCTTTTGCTAAATCAGACATTTTATTTCTGAGTAATCGACAGAACTGTATCTTTAATTCTACAAGAATCTGGAAGACATAATGAAAAAAAATATATTTTCATTTCCTATTTATTCAAAGCAATGAAATGGCTTCATTTTTTTATAAAATACATTTTAATGTAAAGTTAAACACGCATCGTCTCCACAAACCGGAAATTCTCAGGACCGTCACAGACTTGTTGTTAAACGTTGCCTTGACAACAGTGGACTGCTGGGTCTTCCGTGAAGTCAGTCATAGCTATATACACCATAGATATATACATCAGACGTCGCCTACCCTGCTGTTGTCTATTAGAACGAATGCGTCAATAGAGCCGCCATTTTAGTACAGGGTAGCGCTCCTTTTAAATGAATGCGGGACCAAGGTGAAGTGGAGGACTGTGGCCATCTAAAGCCAGAGAAATACACATATACACATATATCCATGATCGGGAGTTTTCCCCGGTGGTCCATATGCAAATATTTTTTTTTAAATTACGAAATATTATAATTTTACATCACTTTTCTACATTGAAGGATGTGACCGCACGGGCATTACCGACAAAGAGTATGTGTTTGTGTGCATGGTAATGTATCCTCCTTCCCTGTTTAATTTGATCTAATCCGTGTCCTGAAACACACCCCCTCTCCTGCTTTCACTTCTCATTCTGACGGAGGGAGCGATTCGTTTGTGAATGAATCTCCGTTATGAACAATATCGTTCACTTAGCCGACAATAATACAAGTTTCTGGCAGCGCAGCGTCGTGTTGTCATATTTCATGACATTGTTGCTTATTTTATTCAACAAAACTAGCATAAGCCTAGAATTTAGTGCGAGTTGGTGCTAATTTGCCTTATGGTGAATGCAGTAAGTGTCTGTATTATCATCAAATACCACTTGTTAAGCACAAAAGTTCATAACATACAAAAAGATAAAAAACGAAATCTTACCTATGAAATGTGATGACTTTGTGCTTTGTTTTCTTTGTTTGCTCGTTACAACACAGCGCTAAAGTCCAGCATCTTCACATTGGCCACTGTCTTGAATAGTGCGGTTGAATGACGTTTGTCCTAGGAGCACTGTACCAATGTGGCGGCGCTATTGACGCATGCTCAGGGTCCCTATGTGATATCTAGTGTATATATCTATGTATATACACTATCGCCATACGGACCCTGAGCATGCGTCAATAGCGCCGCCACATTTGTACAGTGCTCCCAGGACAAATGTCATTCAACCGCACTAGTCAAGAAGACAGTGTTTTTTTTTTTGTTTTTTTTACTTTTTATTGAACAATTCAAAATTAACAACAGTTAGAAAACAGAAGCCAGGGGATGACAACAATCAAGGGGGAAAAAAGAAGACATTTTTTTTAAAATAAAAACGTGTAAACGTTTGCATACATTAATACACTTAGCAACTTTCTTATTTCTCAGATTATAGATAGTTTTTATATAAAGCTTAAACTCTGACTTAAAAACAATAAATAATGGCTTGCAATTACTGTACTTGCTTTTGTGTATACTGAATTTTGCCAACAGAAGTAATAAATTTATCAAAAAGTACTCTTTGTGAAATGATTTGTTGAATGTAAGAAAACCAAATAAAACATTTGTAAAACAAAGTTGAAATATGGGAAAAAGGTTGATTCTAATAAAAGAGCAGAAATCCAACCAAAAATTAACTACATATGGGCAACTCCAAAACAAATGATAATATGTTTCTGTATGTAGGCCACAAAATGTACAGCATGTGTCAATTTCACAATTAAATCTGCTTGCAAGAAAGTAATTACTGTGATAATATTTATAAATAAGTTTGAACGAAATTTCTTTTACTTTATTTGTTATTAAGAATTTATGAGGTAATTTCCAAATTTTGGGCCATAACAAATCATTAGCATAGCTATTCCAGAAAGTCATAACATGAGGTCTAGAGACAACATCCCTTTGAAAAAAGAGTTTGAATTTGTCGATTATTGTTTTTAATAGAAGAGGAAAAGCAGATTCGACCAACAGAAGTATCAAGAGGATCCAGGAACAGCAAAGGAGAATGGGAACATGTGCTTTTACAAAGCATTTGTAAACCAGAGGGGGCAGCATCCATTACTACAGCATATTCTTTAGGAGTTACTGGGACTTTAAACTTAGATAAAAATTCTGAATAAGTTAAAAGAAGGCCATCTTGGTTTAAAAGTTGGCTTACTACATTTATATTATTATTGAACCAATTTTCAAAAAACAATGTTTTAGATTTAGATAAAATATGCTTATTATTCCAGATAAAACATCTATTGGGTGAGAAATATTTATAAATTTATAAGTTTATAAATCAAGTTCCAGGAAAGAAGCATTTGTTTGTGAAAGTTTGATAATTTTAAAGGCAGTTTAGAAATATTATAATTACAAAGTAAAAGGAAATGGAGACCTCTAACCTGTGAGAAAATGCAATGAGGAATAATATTCCATATAGAAGTTGGTTTTTTTAAAAATTGCTTGATCCAGTTAATTTTGAAAGTATAGTTAAGAGTGGTAAAATCTAAGAAGTTTAAACCTCCATTTTCAATTGTGTTCATAACTACAGATTTTCTTATATAATGGGGTTTATTTTTCCATAAAAAATTAAAAAGCATATTATCAATAGTTTTAGAAATATTATTGTTAACTGCCAAAGCAAGAGCTGTATACGTAAGTCTTGAGATGCCCTCTGCTTTTGTTATAAGCACTCTCCCTCTCAAAGATAGGTCTCTTAACCAATGATTTAGTTTTTTCTTTGTCATCAATAATAGTGGAGAAATTTAAATCACAAATTCTCTTTTCATCCTTTACAATCTTTATACCTAAATATGTTATTTCGTCTTTTATAGGGATACCACAAACAGAAGATAAACCCCGGAAATAATCCTTAAGAGACATTAATTCACATTTATTGATATTCAAGTAAAGGCCAGAAGCTCTGGAGAAAGTATGGATAATGTTAATAGCTATTGGAATTTCTTCTACATCTTTCAAAAAAAGAGTAGTATCATCTGCTAATTGGCTTATGGTGATGATGTTACCAGCAACTTCAATTCCTCTTAAATTGCTGTTTGATAAAGTCAGCTAGTAATTGTGTACATAGTAAGAATAAGTAGGGAGAAATAGGACATCCCTGTCTTATACCACGATTAAGATTAAATCTAGGTGAGGTGCCATCACGCAGTTTGATTGAACAGTTCCCATTATAGTACAAAGCTTTAATAGCATTAATGAAATAATTACCAAAACCAAATTTTTTAAGGGCGGAAAAAGTAAAATAATGTTCAACAGTATCAAAGGCCTTATGGAAATCTAAAAAAAGAATGAAGCTCTTATCTAAATATAAGTGGGAATAATCAACAAGGTCTAAAGCTAAACAAATATTATTTGAGATATGTCTGTTTGTCATGAAGCCAGATTGTGTGTCATCTATAATGAGATCTAAAGATTTTTTTATTCTAACAGAAAATATGGAGGCTAGAATTTTGTAGTCAATATTAAGCAAGCATATTGGGCGCCAATTATCTAAAAATGAAATGTCTTTTTTGGCCTTAGGTATTAATGTAATTAAGCCTTGAGTAAGGGTGGGGGGAAGCTTTCCATTCCCTATACTCTGAGAAAAAAGTTTTAAAAGAAAAGGAACAAGTTCTTCAGCAAAGGATTTATAAAATTTTTGAAGTTAAGCCATCTACACCTGGGGATTTATTCAACTTAAGTACCTTAATGGCATGTAAAACTTCTTCAACATTAGGACTATCACAGAATTGTTTATCAATTTCACTTGTTAATTTTGTATTTGAGATACTATCTATAAAATCAACAGTGTCATTCTTATTCAGTCTAGATTTATAAAGAGAGCTATAAAAGGATGAACAATAATCAGCAATAGATTTTGGGTCATGGGTTAATTGACCATTAATGTTTAAATGCGAGATCATATTTTTTGAATGATTTTTTTCCAATTGAAAAAAATAAGCAGAGTTTTGTTCACCCTTTTCTAACCATCTCTGTCTGGATCTAATAAAAGCTCCTTCTGCTTTCCTTTTGTAAATATCATCCAGTTTATTTTGAAGAACAGATAGTTCCGTTTTTTCATTATCAGAGAGAGGAGAGTTTTGAGAGAAAGCTATAATCTTAGAAATGATATCTATTTCTTCATTTTTTCTGGCTTTAGCTAATTGGCTTGAATAATGTCTTACACATTTAGATACTTCAAACTTAAGTAATTCCCATGTATTACAGTAATTATTAGTCAATTGAGCCATATTCAGCCATATTCAGATATTGTATAATCAAACTGCGAATGGACACTTTAACAGATTCATGGTCCAGAATTGAATTATTAAGTTTCCAATAAGAGTTATAATGATTGCTGGAAAAAGATACAAAGACAATGTTAATGGAGACTGCTTTATGGTCAGATAGGGGTATAGGGAGAATATTAATGAGAGCATTTTCTTTGTTCAAACTACAAGAGCTTAGCCAATAATCGATACGTGACATGGCAGTACTAGTTTTGTTGTTCCATGTAAACAATTTTAAATTAGGAAATTTTTCCCTCCAGATGTCTGCTAAATTAAATTTCTGCATAAATGCTTTCAGAGAGGAATTTGAGGAAGTTGGAGCACGAGGAGGCCATCTATCAAGAGAATTATCTAAAACAATATTAAAATCACCTCCAATACAAAATTAGTGAATTTGGAAATTTAGATAAACAATGGGTTAAACGTTTTTCTAATTTAGTAAATAAGACATCATTTTCACTTTTAGTGTTGTAACCATAAAAATGAATTAGTATTAAAGTCAAAAAATTATACTTTGTGACTAAAAGAACATAATGACCGTGAGTGTCGGACTCAGAATGCAAAATATCACCCAGGAATCTGTTTTTTAAAATCGCAACTCCGGCCGAATGTTCAGAGCCATGTGCAAACCATATATCCAATCCCCATTGCGCTTTCCAAAAGCTAACATCATTGGGAGTTGAATGGACTTCTTGAAAAAAACAAAAGTCAGATTTCTGCTGCTTAACAAATAAAAATAAAGCCTTACGTTTCACATTTAACCTCAAACCCCTGGCATTAAGAGTAATTAACGAAAAAGACATATGACTAAAAGTTTAAGCAATGAACAGAGAGAACAACAACTATTTTAAGTTTTCCATCCCAAACAAGAACAAGTATACAATTATTAACCTAACCTTAATCGCATGAAAGGCATTTCAGAATAAGTCCAACATAGTAAAAAAATTTGTAAGATGAAAACTCACTAGGGCAACAGGTTGGAGAAAAGAAAAAAAAGTGTTCATCGTGACCGTAAGACCTCTTCAGGGTAGGTGCACCACTTTTCCATCAATAAGGGCCCGCGCGCCGACAAAGAACGCTCTCTTTCCTTCCTTTCTCGCAGCATCCACCAACGGCCACAGCTTCATCCTTGCCATCCTGTCTGCATGGGTCAAATATTCTGTGAATCTCAACTTGTGGTTCCGGAGGTAATCGGAGTGTTTTGCCAGCCACCATACCAGATCCCGTGTACATCTTTTTGCAAAACGAATGATCACCGGTCTTCACCTGTTGTCCTGTTTTCCCAGACGATGTCAATATCACCCTGAATTGCAACGCTTGAATCAGGAGCAACTGCAGTACAGATGTTTAGAACTTTTAGCTTGATGTCTTCATCAGGCTGCACAGGTATTCCGTACAGGTGGAGATTCCATCTGCGATGATATCGTTCGGTTTCATTGAGCTTTAGCTCAAGCTCAGATATCTTGGTAGAATTTAGGTTCGCCGAAGATTTACAGTTCCCCTTCGGAAGGGGAACTTCAATGCTATGTGGAAACTTCCACTATGGGGATTACATTCAGAAAGCCAATCATCTGAAAGAATATGTAAACGGGCCAATGAAATGCCAATGAGTTGGCAGCTTCAGCTTGCGCACCTGATGCTCGTTGCAATTAACTTGCTATAAGAGCACCTGTGCGAGCAAAGCCAAAGCATCATTTTCACTTCAGAGACTTCAACAGCCTTCTGAGAGAGTCGATGAGGGTTCCTCCAGCTGAGTTTCAGACAGAGAGTGAACGAGAGCGATCTCCCGGTCCAGAGTGTGTGACACGCAGCGGCAGATGGTCGAGCTGGGTTTCTCCCTTGCCTGGCGTCCTTTGGGTCCGGTCCTCCAGAGCGGTATGTATTGTTGCGAATTTCCTAAAAGAGCAACACGGTCGTGCAGCGCGTCTTTTTCAAGACGTCGCTCCGACTGTGCGTTTCTGGATGCGGTGGTTTCCTGTCCTCGGATGATGGGCACGAGCACTGCGTTTCATGTCTGGGGGTCCAGCATGTTAATGCGGTGCTCGCGGGCAGTGCATGCCATCACTGCGGTGGCATGTCTGTTGCGCAGTTAAGATCGCGGCTCGCTCTTGCAAAAGAGCCACCCACCCCAGTTGTCCCCCGCTCCGCGGTGGGCACTCGGGCAGATCTGAGGGTTACAGTGGGAGTAAATCTGCCGCCCTCGGGCTTGTGGACCTCTCACTCCTCCACGCGCTCTATCCAAGCTTCGAGTGAGAGAAGCGCTCCATCCTCGGATGGCCGCCCTCTCACTTGATGACACCGAGGCTCAGATGTCCACCGCTGCATCGGAGGTTGGGCTGTCATGGTCTGATGAAGGATTTCCCCCCTCCGCTCCCTCCCCTTGGGAGTGAGTGCGGCTGCGGCCGATCTTGAAACAGACATGATGACCGTGCTTTCCCGGGCTGTTTCGGTCGTGGGGCTGGAGATGGTTTATCCCCCAGCCCCGCGGCTGAACCGACTAGATGGGTGTGTGTGGAGGATTAAAAGGCAAGACCTTCTAGCCTCCCATCCCTCTCTTCCCGGAAGTGCACAGTGGGCTCACGCAGTCTTGAGGGCACCTTTCTCTGCCTGATCTGCGTGCGCCTCCGCCTCACCACCTTTGATGGTGGAGCAGCCAGAGAGTACGAGTCGATTCCCCAGATTGAGAGTGCCATCACGGGCGCGTGGTGCCTCCTTCTGCTGGAGTCAGCCTCATCTCCCGTCCAAGGCGTGTTGGTCTTCTGCCTCCCGAGCCAGAGCCCACACAGCCGCTGGCCAGGCTGCTTCCACCCTGCACGCTAGGGTCCATGCGCCCGCGCTGGCCCAGCTGCACGAGGGTGGTTCCGACCCAGGCTTGTTACAAGCCCCGCACCGTACCCGACTGAGCTCCACGGACCTCAAGTCCACTGCGTGTGCCCTGGGATGGACGATGGCCACATTAGTGGTCCAGGAGCGCCACCTCGGGCTAAACCTGGCAAAAATATATGCGCGGAGTCGACAAAGTTCACTTTCTTGACTCCCCCATATACCAGTCTGGCCCGTTCGGCGACACCATTGGTGAATTCACCCAGGAATTCACGGCGGTGCAGTCGGATACGATGGGCCATCCTTCGGCGGGGATGTAAGACCGCTCCCCCTCCGCCGAACCATCCACATCCACTGCTTGTCGCCAAGAGCGCCCGTCTTCGAGTGCTGCTCCGCCCCCGCCTGCGCCTCCGGCCAGCGGCAGCGCCGAGCACCTCGCAGGCAACCAGCGCTCCCCGTCCCAGGGCGCCGTTAAGTCCGGTTAAAGGACCGCCAAGCGCTCCTGAGACGGCCATCTGGAGAGGAGGGAACTTGCTCTCTCCCCGGTGGGGGACCGGGCTCCTCAGAGAGAGAGCATCTTTCCCTTCCCCGGATGTGACCGGATGTGTCCCCGGATGTGTCTGGGACACGATGAAAAGCCTTCCAGCTCGCAGGATCGGCGCACTTCGCCAGTGGCTCACGGGGTCTGGGAGGACGGTCTCCTTTCTCTCACACCTCCAGCCCTCTCCTCCGGAGTCTGAGTGCAAGGTGAGTGAATTTCTCACCTCCAGCTCTTCCGCGGGACCCCAGCGCTCCCCGGATCAGCACTCCCACTCCGCGCTGCCCCACTGCTGGTACGTCAGCGATTGTAGCGATGCAGTCATTTGCGAGGGCTCTGCCTGCCTGGTTAGCGCAGCCCAGCCCTTTGCGGTGGCTCATACGCACGATCAGACTCGGCTACGTGATTCGATTTGCGAAACGGCCTCCCAAGTCCACGGGGTGTATGTCACCAGGGTCAGCCCGGTGCCCGCCCCTGTCTTGCGAGAGATTGCTGTCCTCCTGGCGAAGGATGCAATCTAACCGATCCCTCCAGCCGAGATGGAGAGCGGGTTTACAGCCTGTACTTCATCGTACCCAAAAGAGCGGTGGGTTACGGCCAATCCTAGATCTGCGCGTTTTAAACCACTGTCTGCACAAGCTGCCGTTCAAAATGCTTATGCAGAAGCGCATCCTCCAGTGCGTTCGTCCTCGGGATTGGTCTGCAGCAATAGACCTGAAGGACACGTACTTCATGTCTCCATATTCCACGCCACCGTCACTTTTCTGCGGTCTGCGTCGAGCGAGCCTGACTGTACAAGTCCTCCCCTTCGGGCTCTCTCTGTCTCCGCGGGTCTTCACCAAGCTCGCGGAAGGTGCCCTAGCGCCCCTTCGGCTCGAGGGCAACCGCATACTCAATTATCTTGGCGACTGGCTGTTTTTAGCCCTCTCGCGGGAGCAATTGACTATGCACAAAGACAAGGTGCTCCAGCACCTCCACCTATTGGGGTTTCAGGTCAACCGAGAAAAGAGCAAACTCGCCCCCGTGCAGAGGATCTCTTTTCTCGGGTTGGAGCTGGACTCGGTCACCATGACAGCGCGCCTCTCCGGAGAGCGCGCTCAGCTAATGCTGAACTGTCTGTGAGAGTTCGACAGCAAAATAATGGTCCCACTGAAATCTTTCAGAGGCTCCTGAGGCATATGGCATCCGCAGCCGCTGTACGCCGCTTGGATAACTCCAAATGAGACCACTTCAGCACTGGCTTCACGATCGAGTCCCCAGACGCGCATGGCACGCGGGCACACACCGAGTGACTGTCACTGCGCTGTGTCGCCGCGCCCTCAGCCCCTGGAACGACCCCTCATTCCTACAGGCCTGAGTGCCTCTAGGACAGGCGTCCAGACATATTGTCGTTTTGACAGATGCTTCCAGCACTGGCTGGGGGGCCGTGTGTTGCGGGCATGCAGCTGAAAAAACCCAGTTGCATTGGCATATCAATCGCCAAGAGCTGTTGGCAGTGTTCCTCGCTCTCCGCCGTTTTTTACCGGTGCTGGAGCGACAACACGTACTGGTCAGGACAGACAGTACGGCAGCGGGGGCGTATATCAACCGTGTGGGGGGAATCCGCTCTCGCAGCATGTCTCAGCTCGCTCGCCGTCTGCTCCCCCGGAGTCATACGTGGCGCAATTGCTGCATTCCATTTTTCCCCACCGAGCTCAACCGTGCAGCCCATTCGCTCTCACGGCAGTTTCCCCTGGGAAAATGGAGACTCCACCCCCGACTGTCCAGCTGTTCTGTGCTGCGCCTTTCTCTCTCTAACTCAGAGATTCGTGCGCTCTCGCTTGAGTCCCCCACTTGGCGAACCCTGCAAAGTCAACTGGCTACACAGCTGGCCTCGGGGCGTGCGTAATACGCATTTCTCCAGTGAGCCTACTTGCACAGATACTGTGTAAAGTCAGGGAGGTCGAGGAACAGCTCTCGTATTGCGTCTCTCTGGTCCAATCGGACCTGCTTTCAACTCTCTTCTCATGATGGCCCCTCCCTGGCACATCCCCTGGAAACAGGGGACAGGCACCGTTTGGCACCCGCGCCTAGATCTATGCTTCACGTACGGTTCATAGATGGAGCGCGGAGGACTTAGGTGACTTACCAATTAGGTGGTTAACACTGTCACTCAGGCTGAGCACCCTCTAAGAGGCATGCCCACGCCTGAAGTGGAGTCTATTCGCTGTGTGGTTACCTTTTTCCCCGAGAAGGAAACCCCGAACATGCCAGATCAGAGTGATGCTATCCTCCTTCAGTTGACTGGAGCTAAGGCTGTCCCCTCCGCTCTGAGGGGTTGGCGTTACGATCATCCCCGCTCTAAGGATGCGGCGATGGCGGCGCGCTGGGAAGTATCGTCTCATCATCCAGTTCCCAGAGGCGCGAGACATGAATATTAATTATTCCTGTTTCCCTCTCATACCCACTTGGAGATCTCTCTTAGGAGAGGTCTGCTCGATCACTCGACTCAGTATCTTAAGATTTCTGTCCAGGTAGACAGCTCTGCTGGTCGCGTTCGCATCGGTCAAATGGGTGGGTATCTGGAGGCATTTTCGGTCAGCGAAATGTGCCAGCGTTTTGGGCCGGCCCACTCTCACGTTCTCCTGAGACCCCGGCCCACCGAGGTGCCCTAGGTTCCTACAGCGTTTCAGCCACGTAGTGAACCTGCAAGCGCTGCCCACGGAGGAGGCAGACCCAGCCCCTTTATTTGCGCTTTGCGTATTATACGGACCGTACTCAGCTCTTTTATCTGTTACTGTGATCGGCAGAAGGGAAGTGCCATATCCAAACAGAGGTTGGAACATACCCACTGAACAGTGGATGCCATCTCCCTCGCTCATCTGAGCCAGGGCGAGCCGTGTCCCCCAGGAGTGAGAGCGCGCTCCTCTAAGCGCGCATCCTTTTGGGCGTTAGCACGCGGCGCCTCTCTAACAGACAATGTAGAGCTGTGGGCTGGGCGACACCTATTGCGAGATTTATTAATCTTGAGGGGAGCCGACTTCCTCACGCGGTGAATGAGAAATTCTCTCTCTAACACGGAGATACGTGCGCTTTTTTTCGCTCTGTCAGTAAAGTTCCCCGCTTGGCGAACCCTGCAGATATTCCTCCGAGGCCCCCCCTAAAGTAACCCTCGATCCCCGAGGGGGGGAACGGAAATGCTATGTTCCTTCGCCATAATGATTGCCCCTTAGCTGTTGAGGTGAAAGTCTCTTCCGCTAAAAAAATGATGCTTTGGCTTTGCTCGCACAGGTGCTCTTATAGCAAGTTAATTGCAACGAGCATCAGGTGCGCAAGCTGAAGCTGCCAACTAATTGGCATTTCATTGGCCCGTTTACATACTCTTTCAGATGATTGGCTTTCTGAATGAAATCCCCATAGTGTAAGTTTCCACATAGCATTTCCGTCCCCCCCCCTCGGGGAACGAGGGTTACTTTAGTAACCAGAGCGTTTTTCATGTCTGTTTTCAAAGCGTTGACTTCTTCGAACACATAGTCTATCAATTTCTTGAGGCCCTCGATACTCACAGTGTTGTTGCTTATCATTTTTCCGAGGTGATCTGCACTCTCTTTTATTTTAGACGTCAAAGCTAGAATTATGTTGTCTTGCAATTCTGTCAGCAACATCTCTTTTGCTGTGGTTTCACAGGTGTATCTTGATTAGAGTCGCATGCTGATTCGAGGTCTGGGCTCTCACTACGAAGATCATAACTTTGCTTAATGTATTCATGGTCGGTTATTGAATGTGAAACAGATTCAATCCCAGCACCGACAGGAATGTTAAGTTCCATCACTTCTACAAGATTTTTCGATGTGGAGTTCTTGTTTTTCCCTTTGCGTTTCTTCATGCTATCTGATACATCCATTAGCAACAAGTTTTGTGGACATCAATTTCTAAACTTCTAAACAACTAAAAATACGTAACTTTACTAAACAAAGATAAACGAAATTAAAACCTAATGCATTATCAGATGAAATAAAGAGATCAGGTTAAGTTTTAACGTTATAATTAGGGAATGAAAAACAAACTCTTCAGCAGCATAAAAATGCTTCCACGCCAGTCGCCATCTTGTCGCGACCACTTTTCGTCAAGAAGACAGTGTGCCAGTGTGAAGATGCTGGACTTTTGCGCTGCGTACGGGTGTGGTAGCAAACAACAGACACAAATGCAGAACATTTCATAGGTAAGATTTTGTTTTTTACGTTTTTGTATGTTATGAACTTTTGTGCTGAACAAGTATTGATGATGATAAAACAGTTATTCACCTAAAGGCAAAGTAGCACCAACTTGCACTAGGCTTGTGCTAGTTTTGTTGAAGAAAAAAAGCATTCATTCATTCATTTTCTTTTCGGCTTAGTGCCTTTATTAATCCGGGGTCGCCACAGCAGAATGAACCGCCAACCTATCCAGCATGTTTTACACTCTTTACACTCTTTATCCCGCTACAGTCTGCATGCTAAATATTTAGTTGTTTTTGTCTTTTTGCTTAAAGTACATCTATTGTGTTTAGCATTACTGCGGCAAAACTGAGCACCTGTGACAGTGGAACATGTAGACAAATATTTTAGTAAATCATCAAGAAAATGTGTAGAATATATGATTCAATTCTCTCTCACATACACAACAGTTACACCTTGACATGTTCAGACCTATTTGACTGTTTTTATAGCCTATAACTTAAATCACAATACAACAGTAATAGCAATTTGTTATTTCATTATTATTAGTATGATCAAAATTGCATGTTCACATGGGTCCTACAATGATGGCTCACGTTTGTGAATGTAGGACTATTCAACTAGTACATAAATTTCACTATTACATTGGTCTTTAAAAAAAATGTCACATTAAGTGTTCACATAAGTTCTGTTATTAATTACTTACTTGTGTCATCCCAGAGACCTGTTCATCTTCAGAACACAAACTAGAATATTTTAGATTAAATGCTCCTCATCCTCTACAGACAGCAATGGTCCCAAGATGGTCATAGTCCAGATAAGGCACAAAAAACATTGTCAAAACATTCCATGTGACTTCAATGGTTCAACTGAGAACATACCAAGCTCCAACAACACTTTAGTGAGGCAAAACAAATTGCACACCCTAATCTGTTGTTGCGTGTTTACTACGAGCAAGCGCACACCCTGACATGTTGTGGCAGAGACAAACAAGTTATTTTTACAGTACTTTTGATGCACAAATGTGTTTTTGATCTTTGTGTGATTACAGTTTAACCACTGAAGATAGAAGCAATGTTTTGACAAAGTTTTTAGTTCCTTTTATGGACTTTGAACATCTTGGGACCCTTGCTGTACATGGAGAAAGAGGGAACTATAGGTTCATAGCAATTGAGTCAAATGTTACATCGAAATCACCAAAACGAGCACAAACCAATGATTAGTTTGGAGAGAGAGAAGGGAGAAAGAAAAAACATTTGCAAATTCTAAAAATAACTTTTCATTTAACCTTTATGACAAATGTTCTGGACCTGTTACACATATATCACTATCCTTTATAAACACAAATTTCACTGTAACGGGTGCTGTTGTTTTGCTAATACCTTCAGGGAACACCGCAGTAGTCAGGCATCTATACAAATACAGAGAGTTTGGTGTGGTGTAGCAGAACTGCAATAGATGTCTGTCCAGGCTGACACTGGTTTAGGCCATCGGTATGTCCTTGATGCCCTCAACTGGCGCTTCCAGAAAACCTGCAATAAATGAAATACTAGGTTACAACTAAGTTGGTATCTGCTATTATGCAAAGGGAAATTCAAACATTTATTTATAATTGAATCCAAATTTGTCCTATAATATCGTCACATTCAATAATTTTGACTCATCCATCTGAATATTCCTACTTCACTGATCTTGTTTGGGTTTAATTTACATTTAATTTTTATAAGATTAATGATGCAAAATTTCTATTTTTAATTGAACGCACATACAAAACACGCACAATTAGGTACTGCTATGAGTAAACCGCAGTATTCCAAGAGAGAGGAACGAAAATACAAAGGAAAACAAAACACACACCAGAACATAATATAACAATCAATACAGAAACAAGGACAACGCTGGTTTGTGAACAAAGGCAATTATAAACAGAAAATTACCAACCAAAGAAAAAAGAATCTTGACATAAAATAAACTTATTAAACTTACATACGGGCAAAGCCTTTTCCATTCAATGGTGGTGCGTATAGTGCGCCTCTAGTTAGGAGTACATATCTAAAGTAAAAGGAAACAACAGTAGTTCACTTTATAATAACCATTATATTGCATGTTTAATATATTATTTATAACATTGCTCAGTAAAAATGTAACATTGATAATTTGATGTTTTTTATGTTAATTTATAATTTATGGTTCTTAAAGTCGCAATGTGTAGTCACCTTTTTTTAGGATAATTCCTATAATCATACATAAAATTTATCAAGAGGAATTTGCAACATGCAACAAAAAGTTGGAGAAAAAAAGATATTAACTGTAAGAGACTTGAAGAACTAAGAGAAGTGAAGAATTTGGTGTGATATCATCAGGAAGCCTTTAGCCACCACTAGTGCCAGCATTTTCCAGAATTCAAATTTTAGATTCTCGAAAAAATAACTTGGCTGCAGTAAAGAATCATGAAACATTCACCACATCTAATAATTACAAGTTGTTGTAAACCATTACACGTACTGTAAAAGCTGTTTAAAGCTTTTTAGACATACAGGTTGAAACTCTAGAAGGAGCAGCACTTTTGGAAAAGCCTGCATGTAGGACAGAGAATTAAAGGGATAGTTAAAAAAAATTCTGTCATCATTTACTCATCATGTTGAACACAAAAAAAAGATATTTTGAAGAAAGCTGTAAATCTATACCTATTGACTTCTATAGTATTTGTTTTTTTTCTACTATGGAAGTCAATGTTTACAGGTTTTTAGCTTTCTTCAGAATAGACCCTTTTCACAAGACAGATGATGCGTTTCATTTGTCATCTTAATCCTCAAGTTTTTAATATTTAGATTTTTTAAATAGCATGTTTATGTATTTGTTTTAAATACAAAAAAACTTCTCAATGACATCACATGTACTGGACCTGCTACACATATATCACTATTTTTTATGAATACAAATTTCACTGTAATGGGTGCTGTTGTGCTCCAGTAATACCTTGAGAGAACACAGTAGTAGTCAGACATCCATACAAAAGCATTGGCGTGGTGTAACAGAACTGCAGTCTGTCCAGGCTGACACAGGTTTAGGCCATCTGCATGTTCTTGATGCCTTCAACTGGACCTTCCAGAAAACCCAGAAAGTTAAAACGCATTACACCTCTTATCTGCTACTATACAAAGTGTAATTCAAGCATTTATTTCTGACTAAATACATATTTGCCCCATAATATTGTCACATAGCAAAAAATCACAACATAATATCACAATAATATCAATACAACATCACAACATAGCCTAACAATTGTGGAATTATAAATTTATATAATCTAATTTCAAATGAACAATAATCTACATATAACTGAAAAGTTATATTCTTTGGTTTTTAATTATATAATTTCATTTAACAGCCCAGCTGTGAGAGACATTTATTAATAGATATTTTAATAATAATATTTAATAATAGATATTCAGTCAGTCCAGTTTAAAGCAGAAGCTGGTCTTTTGCAATCTCCCTGTTGACCTGGTTTTCTTTGAATCTGTATATATATATATATATATATATATATATATATATATATATATATATATATATATATATATATATATATATATATATATATATATATATAGTATTTTATATAGGTATTATATATTTGTTAATAAATAAAGGTTTAAAGGAACATTTTATACCAACATTTTAGAGAAAATGTCAGACAGGTGGGCCTTCAAAAATTGAGAAAGAAGTGAAAAAGGTTGAGAACCCCTGTTATAGATGATCAATACTAGCTTTGCTATTGACAGATAAGATTTCGTTATCTCACATATCTGTCTGTAAGCTAACGGCAGGCACTAGGCTCGTTTGAGATGGCCAAAATCTGCGCAGAATCGATCACCGGTGATCACACACCTGTCAGAAATGTGTCCGAGTTGCGTCTGCCTGGCTCTGATGTCACGCTGACGTACGCCAAAAACTCTCGCGATTGCGAGGCGGAAGCCTCGGATTGAGCAGTCGGCTATGGAAGGCCGTTGGGGCCAAAACGATGGTCTGGGATGTTATAATGCTTGTCATTCAGCTGCTGAGATTTCTTTGAAAAATGTGTCCAGAGAAATCAGAATGAGCTTTATTTGACAAGTGTGTGTTTTTTTCAGGAGCACAGGATACATACAGTACATACAAATCAGCATAAGAACACAGAATGACATTTAAATAAGTGGATATAAAGTAAATAATAAAACATTTTGGTTACAAAAATCATAAGCAGTAAGGGTTGTGTATATTTATGACTATTAAAATCAGGTAGCAACTGATCAATAATAAAGATCTATAGAGAAAAAGGGTGTAGAGATCAGGAGGTTGGGCAGGTAAACAGCAATAATCCTCTCCGCTGTCCTGACAGTCCGCTGCGGTCTTCTTATGTCTGATTTGGTGGCTGATCCGAACCAGACAGTAATTGAAGTTTTGTCAGGTGAAGTGGCTACAGATGCTACATTCTCATACTGTATATAACGTCATAAATTACTAAACACATAAATGATTTAATGCAGAGTAGCCTATCTTGGTGAGGTTTATGTCTGCAAATAATTCACATATTGTATAACTAACATTTTATACCAATACTGTTTTTCTTTATAATTTCATGTTATACATTTATGCTTGTAATTTATATTTATTGTTTGCAGAACTGGTGACGCAGTAGGTAGTGCTGTTGCATCACAGCAAGAAGGTCGCTGGTTCGAGCCTCGGCTGGGTCAGTTGGTGTTTCTGTGTGGAGTTTGCATGTTCTCCCCGTGTTCGCGTGGGTTTCCTCCGGGTGCTCTGGTTTCCCCCACAGTCCAAACACATGCGGTACAGGGGAATTGATTAGGCTAAATTGTCCATAGTGTATGAGTGGGAATGAGTGTGTATGGATGTTTCCCAGAGATGGGTTGCAACTGGAAGGGCATCCACTGCCTAAAACATGTGCTGGATAAGTTGGTGGTTCATTCCGCTGTGGCGACCCCGGATTAATGAAGGGACTAAGCCGAAAAGAAAATGAATGAATGTTTGCAGAACTTTGCACTATATACTTTTTGTCACTGTACTGGAAGCTCCAATCACCATAACAAAACATTCTTGTGTGCAAACAATTGAGTTAAGAAAAGCCCAAATTATGATTTAATAATTCAAAATTACAAGATAAAAAGCCGAAATAATGATTTTATAACTCAAAATTATGACTTAATAAATCTGTACAAATGACAATATTACGACAATAGGTGGCGACAAACAACCATTTAAATGTGTAACTTTATTCTCTAAAGATGATTAATTTAATAATTGGTGAGGTTTTTTTAAGAGAGTTGTTGAATCATAAACTGAAATTTATGTGAAAATATTTATTTTACATAATAAAAAATGATATATTTAAAAATGTATTATATATTTGAACATGTACATATTTGTAATTGTTATATATAGGCTAATATGGCAATTTTTTCAATATTCATTCATTCATTTTCTTTTCGGCATAGTCCCTTTATTAATCTGGGTTCACCACAGCGGAGTGAATTGCCAACTTATCCAGCACGTTTTACACAGTGGATGCCCTTCCAGCTGCAACCCATCACTGGGAAACAATAACACACACTCATTCACACACACATAAACTACAGACAATTTAGCTTACCCAATTTACCTATACAGCATGTCTTTGGACTTGTGGGGGAAACCAGAGCACCAGGAGGAAACCCACACGAGCACGAAGAGCAAGGATGGGCAAAAATACATTGAAATGTATTTTACAATAAAATACCAAATATATCCATTTTACGTGTATCAAAATAAACTACAATATACAGCAGCCACAAATAAATCAAAATAATATACTGTATTTTGTATTTCAAAATACTACAAAATACTTTTACAAGCGAGCATAAAATTTCTTCGCAAACCCTCCACCAATAGTCATAGTCGGTCAATCCCTTCACCATTAAACTGACTAAGTGAGGTAAACAATGTTTGACAGCAACAGCAAATTTGAGCAAGTTTAATTCAGCTTCTGTCAACTTATTCACCTCTACTTCTGTACATGAGGAGGTATTCATAAACTTGTGTTTTTCTTTCATTTTAGCATAAATTTTGTACAAATTTCATAGAGAAAGTCCTGTCTTGAAGATGATCTCTTTAATCACTTAAAAATATATTTAATGCAGATAATGAGTTAGACTCTTTATTGTGTTTTCATCCATTGTGTGACCAGTAAAATTGACACCATCTCTTAACAATCTTATCTTTTAAAAGTGTGCTACATGAAGAGGTTATTTACATTTTTTGTTCACATCATGTATTTTTTTTTTATAAATAAATCTTTTTTTTTTTAAATGAAATCCTTTATACTCAATGTAAAAACATTTTTTCTGAAAACTACTAAAATATCCAGTTTTAGTAATTTCCATAAATCATGTTTTTTGCTAGTGTACTCTTCAATGCAAAACATAAAACATGACAATTGTAAAAATGGAGTTATCCGTTTTTGCAAAGTCTAGTCTGGAGTTTTTGACCAGTCTGTATAGACTGGAGTAAATATTTGTGTCTCATATACTGTATTGTGCCGGTTTGACATCCTTAGACAGACATCTTTTCTCTTCATTAACTATACAAGTGCACCTGCAGATCAAAATTCTGGCATTTGAAACAGCCAATGAAGTATAGGTGTCGCCACTGTAGGACTTATTTTTATGTTGTTTGTCTTATTGTCTTGGCATCTACATAAGCAATCCATCCAAAACTACTAGTATTTGTGCAGTTTACTCATTCTCTCAAGATTTTGTCAGTTTTCTTTAACTGAAAGTTTTAGTTTACATCCTTAGTGAACTCCAGTACACCATCTTTAGGTGTTTTTTTATTTCTAAACTTCATTTTCACCTGCAGCACTGAGACTGATAATGATTATGTGCTGAATGTTCCTCGTCCTGTTCTTAAGGACTGATATTTTTTTCCATCTCATTTTTTAAGCAAAAATGCTGATGCCGAATTGTACACTACACAACCATTACATATTACTGGTCTAGGTATTGTGCAGTATACCATTTTCAATGATTGTTGCCTTGCTCTCAAATATACCCCTGCCATTGGTCTGTTATTTTCTTTATGTGTGCATAATTTCTATCAATACTCCAAGCAATGATGACCTTCTTAATACATTTTCTGTTCTGATCTCAAGCCTAGGCAAACAACTGAGAAAGCATCAATTAGAGGCCGGATTTTATGATGTCATTATGTGGACTTACAAAGTATTTTTTTAAAAATTGTTTTTGAAACGCCATCAAATACAAATGACAATTTTGTATTTGAAACACGTATTTGAAATACTGCCCATCCCTGACAGGGAGAACATGCAAACTCACAGAAACACCAACAGACCCAGCAGAGGCTCAAACCAGCGAACTTCTTGCTGTGAGGAGACAGCACTACCCACTGCTGCGTTGCCCATTTTTTTAAATATTTAAAAAATAATGTTTATATATTAAAAAATTCAAATATGAACTTGTATTTCATATACTTTGCGGATATTCACATTTTATATGGCTTAATAGCAAATCATATTTACAGTATTTTGAATACATCATGCACAAAGTAAATATATTTCCATTATTCTGTGATATATGTGTCCTATAAGATGTGGCTTTGATGTGTATTATTGGTGTTTTTAGGCCTCTGAATACTATATATATATATATATATATATATATATATATATATATATATATATATATATATATATATATATATATATGATTAAATAGTATATTTATATATCTTGATATTTATTTGTAATTATATAACGTTTTATATTATATAATAGAGATTAACATTTAAAATCTCATTTTCAGTTAAAAATTCAGGATATTTAATTTAATTTGTAACAACTTCAGCAGAAAAATTATTGAAGGAAGGCACGCTATGGACACTTTTAAAAGTAAAATGCAGAATTACAGAAATTAACAACCTTCATTGTTTTGGCCTGCGGGCCAGTCCTCTTCGCCACTGGTTCTGAGTGGGTTACAATGATTGCACATCAATATAATATAATAAAAGGGTTGAAACAAGCACCACCTGCTGGTCATAAATTTAAGTACAAAAACCTCACATTGTTTTCTAAAGCTATTAATTTCAATGCTCCATTTCCTAATCCTGTTAAGTAAGTTTAATGTAATTGGTTTCCCCACCTTAAAGATTGTTTAATGGTAACTTTTATGGTATTTTTTGACGGCAAGTTTAATGACTGGTAATGAATGTCTTCTACTACTCCAAAAGACATAAAAGGAGTAAAAAGAATTGCTCATTAAATATATAGAAATAAAGACTTAATGTTTGAAAATAACAAAACAGAAAAGATAAATAGGTAGGAGGTTTCATAATGCTAAATGGTGGTAGCAAAGGTGACACACCCCAGGTTTAGAGAAATGGTTTTACCCAGTTCTTATGCAGCCAATGAGATTAACCCATTTAAACCGGAAACTGTGGTCTGAATCGCGCGTTGTTTACGTGTATTTAACGTGTATTTAACACGTCAAGTACGTGTATTTTACACGTAAAGTACGCGTTAATTTTTCACGCGTACTTTACGTGTAAAGTACACGTTAAATACGTGTAAAGTACACGTAAAGTACGCGTGAAATACACGTTAAGTACAGGTGTTAAATTCATGTGTTTTTGAATCAGTTGGCTTTCCATAGCGCTCGGCTAATCTCGTTGGTCACCGGCTGCAGCTGTGCTTCATGTCGAACGCACCTGTTTACAGGTGGCAAAACGGCGAGATTCGGGAGGTGTCCGACTTCTGATGTATTTTTTGAGCCCTCCTCTTACTGCAGCTGCCTGCTCTCGTCTACAATGCAGTCAAGGCGAGGCGAACCTCAAACGAGCCTAGTGTCAGATGTGTATGAGGCGACGTGCTTATCACACGTTTGTTGAGGCGACGTAACCTTCTCAGACGTAAAAGTACACGACTGTCTCCTTCGTTCGGTTATCCGTGGCACTATCCACTCGCCATACAACTGCTGCCGACTGCTCAATCCGAGGTACCCGCCTCGCGATCGCGAGAGTTTTTTGGCGCACGTCAGCGTGACATCAGAGCCAGGCGGACGCAACTCGGACACATTAGGCTCGTTTGAGGTGCGCCTCGCCTTGACTGCATTGTAGACGAGAGCAGGCAGCTGCAGTAAGAGGAGGGCTCAAAAAATACATCAGAAGTCGGACACCTCCCGAATCTCGCTGTTTTGCCGCCTGGAAACGTCACCAGTGGTGGAGATCGCGTTCGCGTTTTCTATCGCGGACGAATGACCTCATGAAAAAATACTATGGTGATTTATAGTAAATATTAGAGTGTTTTTGAACATGTTTTTTTCAGTATTGGGTTATGTTCATAGTTGTTGTGATATCAGAGCAACTATAGAATTTAAATAGGCTATTTGTTATAATATGGTTCAAAAACACTATAGTATTCCTATAAATTACTGTAGTATTTTTTAATGTGGGAGTGGATGCAATTGAAATATCACTGTTTTTACAAAAAGAGGGTCACAATCACAGAAGATGAACAGCTCATTACTTAAAAAGGTTTATTTAAAATATAAATCTGTATATTCAACAGTAACTGTTAAAAAAAATGACAAAATAAACAGCTTATACAGCAAGAAAGCTTTCAAGAAATCTCATTTGGCTACATTATAAATTAAGTAGCTACAGCAAGATGCTTTTGAGTAACAGGTCATGACAAATGTTTGTTTATTTGTTTCGCTAGGAATGTCCCTAGTATTTGGCATTTTATTGAACAAGTGATCCATTTCTATAGTCATTTCAGACTTTCTATAGAGGGCATTAGAAGGTATAAAGGGAAATACAACTAAAGACAAAATTATTAGCCTCTTGTGAAGTTTAAAGAAATGGTATTGCATCAAATATGTAAAATGCTGTTTAACAGATTTTGTTTTCAACAGTTTTATAAACTAATTTCTACTAACTCTTTTGTCTAGTGTTTGCCATGATGACAGTATTATATTATATATTTTACATACAGTTTTTTTTGCAAGATACTAGTATTCAGCCTAAAGTGCAATTTAAAGAGTTAACTATAGATTAATTATGTTAAAGATAAATGAGGAAAGCCATTGGACAACAGTGGTTTGTTCTGCAGACATAAAGAAGTTATAAAGGGGCTAATTATATTGACATGTTTATTAGGCCTATAAACAGCTTTTACTCCAGCCAGACTAAAATAAACAGCCCAAGACTTTCACCAGAATAAAAACTATAGGCTGTAGGAAATACTGGGAAAATGTTCTTGATCTATTAAAAATAACTTTTGACTTCACATAGGCCTACATGTGTGTGTGTGTTTTGTTTTGTTTACTACACCCCTTTCACTTATGAAACCACACAAAGATGAAGCATAGGCATAATGGCAAAACAGTCTGATTACCTCATGTATGCATATATAGCCTGTGTTTTGGATTGACTTTCATGGAATAACGTTGTATAAAAATTACAATACAAAACTCACACAAACATACAAAAAAGTGAAAATGACAACAAACAGGACTTTAAACTGAGAGAGAAATAAAATACAGCACATGCACATCCTAATGATCTATTAGTAACATTTAGTTATATTAGATAGGTCACATTAGGTTTTTACAAAGGTGTGTTTTGTTTTTGTTTGCGTGTAAATCTAAATAAATAAACATATGTGATGCTCTGTATGACTTTTTTTTCATTATCAACGAAAATACAAAAAAGGTATACAACAAAGCCAGGATTAACCTCAGTAAAAACAACATAGGTAATAACGTGTAGTTTGTCAGTCTCATCCAATGAGCATTCAGCTCTGTCGTCAGCCAGCCGTTTCCCATCATGCTTTTAGTGGGCGCAGTCTTTTGAGAGCAACTGCGGCCGACTGCTCAATCCGAGGTACCCGCCTCGCGATCGCGAGAGTTTTTTGGCGCACGTCAGCGTGACATCAGGGCCAGGCGGACGCAACTCGGACACACTTCTAACCGGCATGCATCTTGCGGTGATCACCGGTGATCGATTCTGCGCAGATTTTGGCCACCTCAAACGAGCCTATTTCTAACCGGCATGCATCTTGCGGTGATCACCGGCGATCGATTCTGCGCAGATTTTGGCCACCTCAAATGAGCCTATTGGCTTGCCTTTCATTGATGAACGAACGAATGACTTACTCGATAGAGGACTCGAGTCATGAACGGATCAAATCTCTTTCCGGCTCTAAACGCATATGATTGGCTTGCCTTTCCGTGATGAACGAATGACCCAAACCCGATAGAGGACTCGAGGACCATTTATTCATGAACGGATCAATTCCTTTTCCGGCTCTAAACGCAAATGATTGGCTTCTGCCTTTCCGTGATGAACGACACCTGCACAAATGTGCGCACGCGCGGATGAACGAATCACTCCCTGAGAGGACTCGTAGTTCCCGAGTCATATTGAAGATTCGTTCAAAATGAACGAATCGTTCAAGAACGACCCATCACTAGTTTCGTGTCCAATGCCTTTTATATGCAGTACTCTGAAATAGCTGTCCTGATCGCAGGTGTTTCATGTGAAGTTAGTGTATTTTATATTAAACAAAGTAACTTAAGATACCTGTCAGATTAATACTGTAATATAGAGACCTGTCCTGATCCCAGGGGTTTGTGTTAAATAAATACTTTATATATCATATACAGTAACATCAGATACCTGTCCTAATCCCTGGTGTTTCGTGTAAGATCAATTTTATATTATTTAACATCAGATACCTGTCCTGATCCCAGGTGTTTCATGTCTGATAGTTATTCTATTATATACAGTAACATCAGATACCTGTCCTGATCTCAGGTGTTTCATGTATGATATTTATTCTATTATATACAGTAACATCAGATACCTGTCCTGATCTCAGGTGTTTCATGTATGATCACATTTATTGTATTTAACATCAGATACCTGTTCTGATCTCAGGTGTTTCATGTATGATAGTTATTCTATTATATACAGTAACATCAGATACCTGTCCTGATCTCAGGTGTTTCATGTATGATAATTTTTATATTATTTAACATCAGATACCTGTCCTGATCTCAGGTACTTTGTGTCTATTAGTTATTCATATATAGTAAAATCAGATACCTGTCCTGATCTCAGGTGTTTCATGTATGATCATATTTATTGTATTTAACATCAAATACCTGCCTGATCTCAGGTGTTTCATGTCTGATAGTTATTCTATTACAGTAACAGCAGATACCTGTCCTGATCCCAGGTGATTCATGTATGATCTCTTTTATTAAATTTAACATCAGATACCTGTCCTGATCCCAGGTGATTCATGTATGATCTCTTTTATTAAATTTAACATCAGATATCTGTCCTGATCCCAGGTGTTTCATGTATGATAGTTATTCTATTATATACAGTAACATCAGATACCTGCCCTGATCTCAGGTGTTTCATGTATGATCATTTTTATATTATTTAACATCAGATACCTGTCCTGATCCCAGGTGTTTCATGTTTGATCTATTTTATTATATTTAACATCAGATACCTGTCCTGATCCCAGGTGTTTCATGTCTGATAGTTATTCTATTATATACAGTAACATCAGATACCTGTCCTGATCTCAGGTGTTTCATGTCTGATAGTTATTCTATTACAGTAACAGCAGATACCTGTCCTGATCTCAGGTGATTCATGTATGATCTCTTTTATTAATTTTAACATCAGATACCTGTCCTGATCCCAGGTGTTTCATGTCTGATAGTTATTCTATTATATACAGTAACATCAGATACCTGTCCTGATCCCAGGTGTTTCATGTCTGATCATTTTTATATCATTATCATCAGATACCTGTCCTGATCTTAGGTGTTTCATGTATAATCATTTTTATATTATTTAACATCAGATACCTGTCCTGATCCCAGGTGTTTCATGTCTGATAGTTATTCTATTATATACAGTAACATCAGATACCTGTCCTGATCTCAGGTGTTTCGTGTCTGATCATTTTTATAGGATTTAACATCAGATGTTGTCTTCATACTGTTTATATGCGCGATACCTTCTGGTCTGGCGATTTTTTTTTTTCAAATGCGGAAGTACATTCCTGTCACTAAAAACGACTCCAGATGGCTTAATAATAAACTTTAACGTATATTTTAAAGAAAATCTAGTTCCTGCTTTACTTTTACACACATTGACTCACTGGGGTGTCTAACCGACGATATGCTCTTTAATCTCCCATTAAAGCAATGTTATTGTAAAAAATGATAATTAAACCACATTACGCAAAAGAAAGCAGGCAAAAAACATACCGTGTGATAATGAAAGTATTATAACGCACACGGTTAGACCTATTTATAATCTTTTCAAATAATGGTTAAAGGGAAAACAACCGGTGCTGCTTACAAAAATACAAATCTGAATCTCTTGAAAGCAGCAAGACATGTTCATCACTTTTTGTCTAGTCTGTTTGAAAGAGAACTGATCACATCAGCTGTGTTTCTAGACACAGTTGCTTCACTCAAGGAAGCGGGAGCGCGCACGAGTTTTAAACAGTCGCGCGCATCACCTCAGCTGTTACCGCGAGTGATCATCCTCTCATTCAGTATTCATCTGCTTTTTTATTGCTCACGCGAACGCAATTATTTTTGTCAGTCGTGTTGCTTCTTAATTCTAAGATCACCTTTGCATGCATAGAGACCATTACCATGTTTGTAAACATTCAGGATGTGCGCGCAGGGAGGTGGCAGAAAAAAACGGGAGCGCTAGCATTTACAGTGAGGGAACGACATCCGATACAGTTTGTTGTTGTACGTTATATTGATTATATTATATATATATTATTTATATAATGCTTTCAGCGCATTATAACAGCTTGTCACCCAGTGATAAGCACAGTGATTCGGCAAAATTAACGTTAAAGTGAGCGGCATTCGTCTGACAGGTCCATTTGCAATAGCACCCTCTCAATGGATATTGGATAAAACAAAATGACCAAGCATCCAGCCCGAAATATACAATCTCATTGAAACTCCAAGGGATTTTACAAGAGAGAAGTTAAAGGCCTACAAGTCTTTGGATGCTTACAATTGTGTTCTGTGTGGTCATGTACAAGAAATAATCTTTCATGATTACCAGATTCAAAACTTTGTAGTGCTAAAAACCGAGGTTCTGCCTAGCCAAAGGCAAGGACAAAAAGACGGAGCTAACATTATACAAGGCCTGGGTAATCATCAACAAGCAGCCCAGATAGCAAAATGACATCATTTCAACCGAAAATCAACGTTTCTTTTGACATCGATTCAACATCGTTTTGCTCATCGGGGTAATGTTGAAACGACGTCAGGCACTCCATTCAAATCTAACCTGAAATCGACACAATTGGTTACTTACCCAACATTGAATCGATGTTGATATTCAGTCGATCGAAACGACGTTATAGAATCCACACATTTTCAACATGTAATCAACCTAATTAGTTTGTCTATCTAATGTTGAAATTATGTTGATTTATAGTCGATTGGAACAACGTAGAATCCACACATATTCAACATATAATCGACCTAATTAGTTTGTCTATCTAATGTTGAAACGATGTTGATTTTAAGTCGATTGGAACAACATAGAATCCACACATATTCAACTTAAAATCTATCTAAATGATTTAACGTTGAAATTAATGCTTAAACAACATTTTCAACATTAAACCAATCCATATGACCTAATCACCATTTTTTTACAAGAATACATAATATAATTTATTCTGTATATATAACAAAACACACCAGAATCTGTCATCATTTTTTATTGATACAAATACACAGCTGTGAATATCTGTTAAGAGCATGAATTCATTCAAACCTTCTAGACTTAAACAGAGAGAACATTTAAATTACTGACTAAAATAGTCAAAACCATTTACTCAAAAAGTAAAACTAGAATATTAAATACATTTGTCTATTTGTGTTCTATTTCAACATGTATTTTTCATTAGAGTAAAAAATGCATTTTATTTCAGATGTGCATAATAACAACATTAACTATTAGGGTCAGAACACAGGTTTAAATCACAATGTTTAAACTGTTTAAAGAACAACATTTATTTAATTAATTTAGAAAGATACAATCACAGAAACTAAAATTCAGATGCAACCATAGAAAAAATATTCTTGCTGGATTAGCAAGGTCAATAAATAAATAAATAAAAACAAATTATTTTAGGTGGTGTGAAACTATCGGGAAGCCATTCGTCTACAGTGCCACCATTTACTAGAATTCCATCCCGGATTTTCCAGAAATACGAAGTATTAGTGACCCAGACACTTGTCTGAGAACAAGCTTCATATATATATATACAACAATCGGTAAGAATTGCAAGCTTGTTTATTAATTACAATTTTTTTATTTTTTTAAAAAATATCATTGTTTAATGACTAAATGCAATAAATAAAATACAGTGCTGCGACCAAAGAATGTAACGTATACTGAATAATCATATGCAATGCACATGATCCTATTATAACGATCACTGCGAACAATAAGCTAAGCGTTTGTTTTATATATAAACTGTAAATATAAAAATAATAAAATAATTTAAAGCAATGAAAATCTATATGTAAAAAAACAAAACTACTGTAAACTGCGTCTCGTCAGAGCTGAGCATATATTTTATTTCAGTAGAAAACGGTCCTCTTCATAATATTTCTATTTATTTCTTTTTAGTAATATGGTATGAATTTAAAAAATACAGACTTTACGTATTCTAATCAGTTTTTTACTTCCTGCTCTCCATCTTAATTTCAATTTTAAATTCCACACCAGGACAGTAAAAAAATCCTTAGTGTTGAGCCCTGTTGAGTAATTCTCCTTCTCATTAAAACTCAAATGTGCTTTGTGTTGTGACAATTACTTAAGATTTTTGTAACAATAAAGATGCATTTAATACAACCAAAAAACGCTAAAAGATTGTCAGTACACTGTACTATAGGCACAACCAGTCGTTTGGTCTGTTTGTGTGAGAGAGGAAAAAAAACATTTGCAACTTGTTAAAAAAAAAAAAAAAAAAAACTTCAAATATACTGGTCACTAACAGGAACTTCAGTCATGGGTGCTGTTGTTTTGCTCAAGTAATACCTTCAGAGAACATAATAGTCAGTGATCCATACATAGGCAGAGAGATTAGTGTGGTGTAGGCAGAACTGGAATAGACGTCTGTCCAGGCACAGGTTACAGATCTTGATGTCTTCAACTGGAGATTTCAGAGAAACTGCCATTAAAAAAAATTGTAAGAAAAAAAAAACATGTTACTCAGTAGGAAAATCTCACCAGGTACAGTATCTACTATTACAAAGTATTACAATTGCAAGGTAAATTTTCAGTTCAACCCACAGTATTGGTACCATAAAATTGCCACATTTTTTGACTCCTCACACAGAATATTAAGTTAACATGGTATTTTGTGAGAAATTAAATGATCTTGGATTTCAGTTTCTTGTGAAATTCTAAAAAGCTTAATGATATTAAATATTTTTAAAAATTAATGCGTTTACAAAGATTTGTTTAGGTACTTGTACAAGTAAACTGCAGTAACCTCAAGAGAAAAGCATGTAGACAAAATAAATTTTAATAAACAGGAAAATAAAAAAAATGCACACCAGAACATAGCACTACAATCAGAAAAAAACAGACAAGCATGGTTTGTGAACAAAGGAAATCAGGAACAGAACCAACGAAACCACAAAGAACTAACGTAACAGATTGAGTGGGCGACTTACGAAATGGTAAAGCTTTTCCCATTCAATGCTGTGGACCGTCTCTGGTGAGGAGTTCGTCACTAAATGTAGAAAAAAATAGAGCAACAAAACAGTAAACTGACAGCGATTCACTTCGCTAGCGTAATAACGTGTTAAAAAATCTCGTTTAACGTTAGCTCGATGATGCGTAATGTTATTTGTGAACCGTTTCTCATAACTTAGCCTATACGTTAGCTAGAGCAACATTAACTTACATATGTTTTTTATGCTCATTCCAAATCGATTTGACAGATCATCTTGTATTTTTACACAGGTTAAAAAGCATTGAAGTCATAAAGTGAAGTTAATCGTGTTGAAATCGAAAATTAAATAACCAAAACAGCTTTTCATTTACGTTAACGTTACCTTTATAGATTAGCTGCAGTTAATGGCCTGGGTAAGCACAGGGCGACATGTAGGCTTACTAAAAAACGTATAGGAAGTGGTAAAGTGTTAATTTACACATCTAAAAAGTTACATTTTAACATAAATTCTTGGGAAAACGACAAATAAAACATGTGAAACGTCGAATACAACGTGCTTACCTTCAGATTACAGTTCCATCCGCTGCCTTCTGTTTGTTAGTTGATTCAAATGATGAGCAGCACGTGCGCCTCACGCTGACTCGCGCAGAAGAACCGACTCCGAGTCCACCAATCAAGTTTCAACATCGAACCAATGTTATGATTTCGACCAGATGCGTCGGGTAGCCTATATGTTGAAGAGTCAACTTCATTTCGACATTGAATCAGTGTTTTATTCTCGATGTAATAACCTTCCGACGTACCGACCAAATAAAGAACGTTGATTCAATGTTGAAATTTGATCGACGACTGAAACTGATCCGCTTATAACCAATAGTCGACATTGATTCAATGTCGGCTTGCTATCTGGGAGAACAACTGATTCTGACAGCGAACTACACCTGTACGGTAGGGTATGTGAACTTACACATAGAGGTAAAGTTGGTTTTATATTCGCACATTCGGACTTTCTCCTTAATAATATCATTTAATAAAAGTATTATTTGCAAACTCTAAATAGCGAAATCATATTAGCAGCCAATGACTATCAAAGTACAACATTGTTCACAGTCAAATAAACAGTGTTAATGTTGTTTTCAAGTCACACTTGCAGGTTATTTCAGACCAAATATTCAAAGTGCGGGCAACGCAGTGGCGCAGTAGGTAGTGCTGTTGCCTCACAGCAAGAACGTCGCTGGGTCGCAGGTTCGAACCTCGGCTGGGCTGGGTCAGTTGGCGTTTCTGTGTGGAGTTTGCATGTTCTCCCTGCGTTCACGTGGGTTTCCTCCGGGTGCTCCGGTTTCCCCCACAGTCCAAAGACATGCAGTACAGGTGAATTGGGTAAGCTAAATTGTCCATAGTGTATGAGTGTGAATGTGTGTGTGGAAGTTCCCAGAGATGGGTTGCGGCTGGAAGGGCATCCGCTGCGTAAAATCGTGCTGGATAAGTTGGCGGTTCATTCCGCTGTGGAATGAATATTCAAAGTGCCATGGTAAACAATATAGGGAGTGTGTCAACAGCTGTCACTGAATGAATGTGTGAATATAAAACCAACTTTACCTTAATAACTTGCACTTTCACATTTCATTCTTGGCATTCAGTGTCCGCAGTTTAATTCACCATATTTAACTGTTTTTGTTGAAATCATTGCTGCAATCAAAAACGAGTAATGTGTATGATTCAGCATAGCGTAAACTTACCTGATATACAGTAACATGAGAACTGCAGAGTCGAGCATTTATAAGTAGGTTGTCACTTCATTCAGCTCCCTTTTAGCCAAAGACGTCTGCAGTTGGCATTAAAGCAGTGTTGTGTTGGTAAAAGTTAAGTTTTCTATTTTTGGACTTTCTAATTTGGCGTCCTACCGCACAACAGGACATGTTTGCTATTATAACTGGTCTTTTTTTGCAACCGGGGACCCGTGTGACGTCATGTGTGACGTAGGTTGGTAATTCGTCTATTGGACCATCCTTATTGTCAAACCCTGCTTTTATGAATTATTATCCGTGAAAACTATTTTCAACCAGCCAAAGTGGCTAGTGGGAGTGTCTGTCTTACCCGCCACCACTGATATCTACCCGCATTTGGCGGGTGTTAATGTAAAGCCCTGTATATATATATATATATATATATATATATATATATATATATATATATATATATATATATATATATATATATATATATTAGGGCTGTCAAAATTAGCGCGTTAATGTGCAAATAATTATGGATAAAACCAAGGAAGCGGTTTTAGAAGGAAAGTTTCAGTATAAAACAATTAAGGTCGCATCACCTAAAGGGAGTGCGCAGTACTGCATGTTCTCTCTCTCTCTCTCTGTGTGTGTGTTGTCCCCCGATAATGTCAATAGACTGGACTGTCTTAGCAACTGGCTAAATGTTAAGGAGGACTAAGCAAAATTGTTTCTACTTTATAATTAATGTTCTCAACTCGCAATAAAACTTTACAATGAATACAACTGTTTGTATTCAATACTTTATTATTATTATAATTTTTTAATTTCCATATTTGCAAAGCCTGTATTTTGGATTTTTTTTTTTTTTGGGTTCGTGATTAATCATGATTAATTACTTTCGTGATTAATCATGATTAATCACAAAAAAAGTGTGATTAATAAGTAAACTTTTTAAATCAATTGACAGCCCTTTATATATATATGTGTGTGTGTGTGTGTGTGTGTGTGTGTGTGTGAATCTCGGGCTCCGGATGGCCAGTCCTCCACTGCACCTTGGTCCCGCATTCATTTCAAAGGAGCGCTACCCTGTACTAAAATGGCAGCTGTATTGACACATTCCTTCCAATAGACACCAACAGTGTCCCTCAGTAATATTACGAATTCTATGACAACCATAATAACACAAACCCCACCCAAAAAACTATTATTCAATATCACAACATGTTCATTGATACAATGATATGTTCAAATGAGCTTCTCAACAAAAAGTAATTTAGTAAAAATTACTTTTAAAGTCGTCACAACATAAATTAGCCTACAGTACAAAGTTTCAAAACAAACCTGCCTAACTGTTGCAAAAAAAAACAAAACAAACAAACAATCGACATTATAAATTTATAGATAATTTAACATTTAATTATACATACATACAAAATTTAAATTGTCCAAACAACAATTTCATTATGTTTATCTCTTATAACAGCGCCAGAATTTTTTTTTATAAATAATAATAATAAACAAATACTGATAGTGATGACTAAAATATAACACTTGTTCAATCTAAAAATGGGCAAAAGGCAATTTAATCACTGCATTGGGAAAATTAAACAATTAAATTGTTAGTGGCATGAGGTTTAATGACAAACACCCAATGTTAAACATGTATTTCATAACTTTAATTTTAAGACATTACATCATTTTTTCACATTTGATATATTTAGCATTTTCAGTCTCTATAGTCTCTTAAAGTCTGGGCAGAGGTTATTTTATGCATGAAATGTTTGCATATTCCATTTTCTTAATGATGTACGAACAGGATGCAGAAACACAATACCACAACTTAAGTGGGAATAATTTTTTTTTTCCTTATTTTAAAATGAGAGATGGAGACACAAATAAACCATCTGCAGTCAGCAGTTGTTTATGCACTCCTCCATTTTAAGGTCAGATAAGGCCTCCAAATAACTGAAATAAAGTACACTTTATAAGTAATGACAAAAATAACGTGACACATAACTAAAACCAGATTAGTCAAATTACATGACCAATGATTATCCAAAAACACACATACATACCCAAATCTCTATAAGTAGAGATATCTGAGGCTTTTCTAGTAAAGGTATCTATACAACTGAATCAGTAGTCTGACATTTTTAAAGGCAATAATCCACATACGAGTTGCAATAAAATTGAATAAAGAGCTGACAACACAATACAGTACAAAAAAAAGTAATCAAGGATGAGTAGTGTTCTTCTGTACTGATTAATTTTTTTCCCCTTTTTGAACAATAGAAACAGTCTACAGAGTGTTCGAATCAATTACAAACCACATAACTATGCATGAAATTAATGACATTAATTTGAAACAAATTATATAACAATATAAAGTGCATTATGACATGTAAATACAATAACTTGAAATCTGTTCTATGACAAGACATAGAAACTCTATATCCATTTGGAGAGTTTTGGATAGTAATAACAATTCCTATTTTACATTTATACACATTATTTTAAAATATTGCTACAGTACAATGTTCGGGGAAAATAAAATCCACATTGTGGAAAAACAAAAGGAAAAGTTTATATTTGACCCATTCCTTAAATTTATTTAAAGGAATTCGGTATCGCAGAAGTGATGCATTCCAACATGCCTTAACCAATAAAATCAAAACAACGTTAACATTGACACAAGGCATTTTAAGATGATACTAAATGGAATATTCTGTGGAAGCAGATCATTGTATGTTATTAATAAGAGGTCTGTTCACTAACACTGAATGGTGACTGGGCCATCATAAACTAATAAAGAAAAAACATGTTACAGGATCTTTAGTCTTGGTTAACAATAAAGGGTGCACAAATTGTGATGAAACTTCAAAAAAAAAAAAAATTCTTAGAAATTCTGAATTATATTCAGTCTCTTGTATGATATGTTTACATAAGTGTGAGCATTAGCATCAATTACTGTCTGCAGTTCGCTTAACGGCCAATGGCACTGTTAATAATGAGTCTCGTTTAAATCATAATTTTACTACCACAATTGAACTGTAATGATGTTCATTTCTGTTGGAGGTTGGTACATTTTTAAATGTTTTTTAAAGAAGTGTCTTCTGTTCGGTCCATTTAATATATGGAACTACTCTCACAATTAAATGTATTTTTTGTTTTGTTTACCTAAAAATGAAAACCTGCTGTTGAATTTTTCATCATTAAGACAATAAAAGAGATTTTTTTATTAAAATGGCAATCCTTGGTGATTCATAAAAAAGGAAATGTCTACTGGTACATTAAGAGTTTAAAATAGTGCAAACAAAATACAAATTCGTGGTAAAGCAAGCGTGTTTTAGTGTCTTGTCTCTATATGCTCTTTTTGACTCTCAAAGTGCTGGAAGCTGTTGACATGTATTTGGTGAATCACTAACAATCATGGTTTCAGCTAAAAATCATCTTAATTTTGGGGTGAACGAAGATTGGGTTGGACAGAGAGAGAGAATGTTCAGTAGTGAAAAAGGAAACGGCTTTCTGCAAGAAAAAGTCCAAGTATTGCATTTTTCCTGAAGTTTTATCATATACACACAAAATATGCTGATATTCACATCCACACACCCACAGAATGCACTGATGATATTCAACACCTGACATTATAAGTGAGATTTTGAGACTTCTGGAGTTTCAATAAAATTAAAAATACATAAAATAAATGTTTTTGAAAAGTCTTTGTAGTGCCAAAAGGGCATCCTAACATCTCATTCATACCACATCATCGCTGCTGCCACTTCAGTTGTCTGCCAAGTATTTACCTGTAGAATAATAATAAAAAAACAGCTCATGTTTAATATTGAATAATGGTAATACTGGACTTTCATTTTTGGATGTGAAGTTACTTTTCCCATACAAGACGTACCTGCAGAAAACCTTTTTTTAACCAGGGACAGTCTGTACCCTGAACCTACGAGTTGAAAATCACAGCCAGATAAAGTGCTGCCCTCACTGGTAAACTGCACGGCAAGCTGAGATGGTCTGCTTGGACCTTCAGCTAACTGGAAGCGAGCCAGAAGAGCACCTACTCCTGTCATGAACAACAGATTGTAGAAAAATGTTTATTCTGACTGTAGATTGGTATTTGCATATTTATGAAGTTGATAAATAGACTGCAATACTACAGCACACAACCTGATAGGACACAATACTGTACTTTCCCTCAGAGCAATAACATTTCTAAAACTACAAAAAGTGAATGCATACCTAATCAGACAAGCAATGGTGGCAATTAATGTTGTTAAACAACCCATTTTATTTGATTAGTTTTCCAAGCATCTCCTTTAAACATTCAAGCTCCTCTGCTTGCCACATAACAAAAAACATGTTCTAAGAAAGTTTGGCTAATGTTGCCACTAATGTTTGATTTTCAGAGTCATTGCATTGCGGTGCAAGATGGAGATTAGCTCTCCAGTAGACTGGCAACCAACAGTAAAAGCGGTACATGTAAACAGGGCCTTAGTAATTCAATGTAATACAAAGTTTTGTCATTAAATTCTTTGGGCACGCATGCTGATCTTAACCAATCTGCTTCCAACTACATGGTGCAGATGCAAGCATGAATGCTATCATCTCAGCAACCAATTAGCTTGCTTCTTAACATGAAATTGCCTTTGCTGTTTGAGCTAGCACATTTTCAAAGAAGTCATCTTAAAACAACAGCAAAGATAAAGTAAAGATAATCTTCTACTTTTAGCTATGTGCTATTGGGCTATATATTGTTCTTATAGGGGACCTATAAAACACCTTTTTAAAGAGGTTTAAACCCAGTGGTGTGGCAACAGTATATGATTATAGCCAGCCTCTAATGGTAAAATGTATTACTTCTATCTTTTGTAATCACACTTCATAATAACAATTTGCATAAACTTTGGATGACATTCTCTTTCTTGTACATGTCATCAGAGGGGGAAAGTCCTGCCCATTAGTGACCATCTGTCTCTCTTTAGCATAGAAGCAGCCGTCTGCCATTAGAGCTTTGAGCCGCTGGAGATCATTTCTGTGACTAAGAGGAATTATAAATGTAGAGTTTTAGGATGCACAAACACTCTAGTCTCCATAGACTACCTTCATGAGCCACTTCATTTGACATTTCAATTTTCTTTTTCAGAGATAACATTTTTCATGTTTTGAATCTACTGCTATGCTGGTGCATAAGTGTTTGTAGCTCTGGTCTCTTAAAAAAAAAAGGGGCTAGGAGCACAATCTCATCTGAATTTAAAGGGACAGTCACCTAAATGACCCAATTCGGGTCAAAGCCTAAAAGGGGCAGTTTCAAAAAGTTTTAAAGGGCACCTATGGTGAAAAATCTACTTTTCAAGCTGTTTATACAGACATATGTGTAGGTATAGTGTATATACCGTCATATTGGGGTGATAAACACACCCAGTCCTTTTTTTTTAAATTTAACAACATAAAAACTGTGGACCAATTGGAGCGGTTTTGAGACCGACCGCAACTTGACGTAGGAGTGCGGTCCCCCCACCCACCGAATTGATTGACAGCTGCGTATTAACATGTCTCCGTAGTAACGCTTATAATCATATCAACAAGACAGGACGTGCGCAAAGCAACTAGGAATTAAGGATCTGTTCAGTTCGCTAGGACCATCAATCATCATCAAATGTGATCAAGAGTGAGTTTTACATCTTTAAAATGTTTAAAAAAAACAGTGCATGTTACTGAAATACAGCGATTTACTTCAGCTTTACTTCATCAACACAGCCGCGTGTCAGAAGAAGACCCTTCAATCCCGGTTTGTGGATGTTAAATCGGGTTTGTTTTGTACATTAACATAACAGATATCCATAAAGCAGTGGATATTAACCTGTATCCTGTCACATTTGCGTGCAAAAAGAGTGCAAAGCTAAACGCGCGCGCTGTCTGTGTGTGCGTGCGTGTCTGCGCTGTGTGTGTGTGTATCGGTGTGTGTGCGTGAACTTTGTAACGACATTGTGTGTGACTCGTCGTTGCAGCTCCACAACAAGTGCATCAAATATTCATTTGTAAAGGTCTTACTGTAGTATTTCTCACAAACGTTACGTGAGATCTTCCTTAATGTCTGTCTGCTGTGTGAGGCAGCCGAGGAAGGAGATTAAGGCATGCTGATAGGCACGTGGAAATGATGAGCGTGGAGGACTAGCCTTAAAGGCGCAGTACACAAAAACCGCTACCTGATGCTCAAAGCTATAAATTAGTAACTTATGAAAGGTATAATAAAAAACCTGACGGGTGTTTTGAGCTGAAACTTTACAGACACATTCTGGACACACAAAAGACTTATATTAAATTTGTAAAAAGTGGTAACCTAGGTTCCCTTTAAATAATAATTTGTGGGGTATTTTGAGCAGAAACCTCACACAGTCTAGGGACATCGGAGACTTATTTTACATCTTATAAAAAAAGGGGCAAAATAGGTCCCCTTTAAGAAAACATTCATATTTTTTTTCAATTCAAGCTCCCTTTACACAACATTCACATATTTAAACATGCACAGTAATGTTTTTAAAACCATGTTCAGAAATAACAGATTCAGTTTAAGTTTGTGCTTCAACAGGGTTTTACACAGATGTCATACAGCATGTGGCTGCTTAAACATGTAACATATAGCCAAGTGTCATGTTTTAGCTATACTAATGTATTTAAATTTCCAGCAGGACACAGCATAAGTGATGAATAACACCTCATATTTTAAATATATTCTGTTGTACAATATTTACTACTATAAGTGAGTGGCCCAGGTGCTGTTTTAAATCCTGTGTTTATATTGTGGAAACGCATCCTCATTTGTTACACAGTTAAGAGTGGGCTGTCATTTGAGGCTGTAATGGGTTTGCTTTGTGTGATGTGTGTTTGTTTGTCAGTTCCTTTTAATATGTTGACAATGGGCATTTAGTCACTGTTGCATTTTTTGTTTTTCTCACTCCGGTCTATTTAAATGTTGGTATTTCATTTTGGGGATGCCTACGGGCATTCATGTTAACGCTGCATATGGAATTATCTTCAAGTCAAGTCATACAATGTACAGGGCTTGAACAATGAAGGTTTCATGGCTAATTCTGGTGGCCAACCTTTACTGATTGGTACATTCCACCAGTAAGAGCAGATTAATGACAGATTCTGTTTCATAAATAAAACGTACGATAGTTTACTCACACTCAGTTACTCTGTTAACTTATGCTGGGAAACTAGCCTGGGGTGCATTTCCCAAAACCATCGTTAGCCAACTAAGGTCGCAAGTTCCGTCGTTACAAACATAGTTTGTTGATTTTCAGTTTTCCAAATCCATCGTTTGAACGAACAATCGCAATCTTGTAGGCTTGCAACTACACCTCTAGAGCTGTAGTTAGAAGCATAGCTCCTAGTTGTGTTCTATTCCCAGTTATCCCCCCATATGCCCTATTCCTTTCAAATGTTAGAACATTTAAACTTGGAATGATTAAAAAAAAAAACATAAAAAGTAATCTCTCTTGTGTGTAATTTGCTTTCAATGTATTTTTACAGTTCAGTTTTAGCGATCTTTATATTGACAATTGCATTCCCTTGGAAGTGCACTTTGAAAACATTTATGCCATTTTGAACGCAGCCATGGCTCATTATGAAAGCTATAGGTGACCTATTATCTAAAAGTGGAATTTACTGTAAATTACATCCATTAACAATTTATATGATTTATATACAAGATTAGAATACATGTTAGCTAAGTGGTTTTATGTTTTAGCATAGAATATGTAATATTTTCGCAATAATATTTGTATATCGTTGTGTGGGAAAAGCAAGTCTTAGTTAATGCTTAATCAGAGTAATAAATGTTAACATTAAACTGCCAAAAATTGGATGCCATTTTATTTTACTTAACTGTTACACTGTACAGTACTCCTGGTAGCGCCTCCATGCTCTGGACACTACTCTGACAGACACAACGCAAACCTTCTTGCCACAGCTCACATTGATGTGCCATCCTGGATGAGCTGCACTACCAGAGCCACTTGTGTGGATTATTGACTCTGTCTCATGCTACCACTAGTGTGAAAGTACCGCCAGCATTCAAAAGTAACCAAAACATCAGCCAGAAAGCATAGGAATTAAGAAGTGGTCTGTGGTCACCACCTGCAGAGCCACTTCTTTATTGGGGTGACTTGCTAATTGCCTATAATTTCCACCAGTTTTCTATTCCATTTGCACAGCAGCATGTGGAATTGATTGTCAATCAGTTTTACTTCCTAAGTGAGCAGTTTAATTTCACAGAAGTGTGATTGGCTTGGAGTTACATTGTGTTGTTTATTCTTTCAGTATATATATATATATATATATATATATATATATATATATATATATATATATATATATATATATATATATATATATATATATATATATATATATATATATGAAGAGTTCAGATGCAAAAGTCGCTAAACGCCACCTCCGCCAAAAATGAGCTAATGACATTGAGTGAATACTTTAGGTATTTTAGTACAGCATCAACAAATAGATTTTATATACATGTGTGTGTGTGTGTGTGTGTGTGTGTGTGTGTGTGTGTGTGTGTGTGTGTGTGTGTGTGTGTGTGTGTATATATATACAGTATATATATACAGTGCATCCGGAAGGTATTTATAGCGCTTTACTTTTTCCAGCACCAATAACCACAGCAGCAGAGTAGCAGATCTATGGTGCTAAGACAAAACCCATTAACAAATGCATATTAATTTTCACACTTGACATCATTTCAAACCTCTTACAGGGCTTTCTTCACAGTTAATATCTATAGGGCATTTACCTCCATTTTCAGACGTCTGTGAGAGCTCTGAGATCTTCCATGATATTTTCTGCGTATCTGGATTCCTTAAAATTCAACAAATGAACAAACATCATCACCGACCGCAAAATGATTTTAAATGCAGTTGTTGGAGTTTGATCCTTACCAGGTGGCAGGTGGAAGCATGGCCTGCAGTTTGTTGACGCCGCCGTCTACAGCTGCCATGAAGAGGATGTTGGTGAGTGGTGTGGGTGTGGGCATGGCCTCTGTGTTGTATTTATAGTCTATCCTGAGGTCTGTACTGCTGGCATCACCACGCCAGCTCACTGCTAGGTTCAACGGAGTGGACTGGATACCTTGAGCTAACACCTATGAGAACAAATCTGTAATATATCACACACTACCTTAAACAAATCTGACAAGACAATTAGTTTATGAATTATATTAATACCCACCTGGTACTTCAGCATGTCTACATTGTAATATGTGGCCTGTGGCCTCTGCTCAGCCACTTTCTTCAGGTGGCTTAACAAGTTTGGCATATTCACCCAGAACTCCTTCAAGTCAGCTGTAGGTGGTGTGGTGTCACTGAAGGATGAAAATAACAGCAGTTTTTAAGAATGCTTTTTAAAAATGGCATCAACTTGTTGATCAAGATCAAAGGCAGATACTATTTTTCCCCTCCATAACATTCTAAACATACATGAAATTGTCCGGCTCTGCCTGTCACTTCATAATTGGTGCCCTATAAAATACCTTTTCTGCCATCCAAAGGCACTGTAATTACAGTAACTACACATTTAGTCAAAACTGAATTAAGTCATGAATGGGATTTGTGACAACTGCTCTATCCTGTGATAAAGTCTCTCTCTGGGCTTATTTAAGTCAACCAATGAGTGTCTCTGCAAGTGTTCTGAGAAGTGACAATACATTGTAATATCGAGATATCGTAATGTATAATGCAAAAACATATATTGCTGATACTGAATTTGTTTAATCCAAGATATATCCATCTCCAATCACATGTGAGCTAACGCAGAGATGCTAACAGTGCAGACTTCAGTGTACATGTTCTGAGCCTTTGCCCAGGCTGTAGATAACAGCAAATAAAGTTGTAAATAATGCAAAAAACTGTCATCTGTGGTGGTTTTGTTGCTTGTTGAATTTGCCCTGTAATATCCGATAGTCATATAGCTCCTAACATGCTCTCTCATGTGTTTATTTTTTTACATTTTGAAAGGAGTAAAATGTACACATGTGCTTTTAACAACCAGATGAATTTAAACCTGTCCAGTTTTGTCTGGAATGCATCATGGACCACCTCATGAAGTGGTTTGAGTGATCGGACTTATATCAGTCTCAGATGGCATATACACATGACCATTTCATGATCGGATAGCAATCAGATCAGAAAACACACATGAAGTGACCAGGCGTAAACAGATGCAAAAAGTCACATTATTCTGAAACCCAGATAGACACTTTTTTGGGCCCAAATATTTCTGCCCACAAAATCCTTTTTTTTTTTTCTTCAAATTGACACCTTTCGGACTGTTCTGGGGAATCCTAAAGCTGAGTCTATTTAGTTCAGAGCTCTGAACTTACGCAATGAACAAAAACCATAAAACAAATACAATTATAACAGGAACAAAAACAAAATTGATTTTGATCATTTTAAACAGAAACACGACTTTAAAATGACCTTTAACTGGTGAATAATGCTATTTTAGCATTTTGTATGTTTAAACAAAGTATGGACTTTAAATTAAAATAAGTTTATTCAGTTTATAGATTGTGAGCACCTTTTATTGTCTAACAGTAAAACATTAATATTTGCAAATATTCAATACAAGTATTTACATTTATTTGAATGATATTATGTATATTCATTCATTCATTCATTTTCTTTTCAGCTTAGTCCCTTTATTAATCTGTAGTCACCACAGCGGAATGAACCGCCAACTTATCCAGCATATGTTTTATGCAGCGATTGCCCTGCCAGCTGCAACCCATCACTGGGAAACATCCATATACTCTAATTCACACACAGACACTACAGACAATTTCAGCTTACCCAATTCACCTATGCCACATGTCTTTGGACTTGTGGGGGAAACCAGAGCACCCGGAGGAAACCCACGCGAACACAGGGAGAACATGCAAACTCCACATAGAAATGCCAACTGACCCAGCTGAGGCTCGAACCAGCGACCTTCTTGCTGTGAGGCAGCAGCGCTACCCACTGCGACGCCCTTTATTATGTATTAAATCTACCAATTTCATTTTCACGTGTTTGTTATTTTTAAGTGAAAATTATTCTGCTTTTACCAGAGGTCAAGTTCACCGAAACTTTTCTGAAACTTTTCGAGACTGAAAAACCTGAAGGCTTTTCTTCATGCATATAGAATATGGAGTGGTTAAAGTCTCAGTACAAACGAGAACTAGAGAAAAGAGTTGTCAAAGGCTGGTTTAAAGCTGATATAAAAACACAGCACTTTAATGATAGCAATATTTCATTCACTTGTACATTCACACGGAACATTTAAAAATAAAAATCTAAACTCAATGGATGTGAATAGAACTGTAGATTAGGAAACTGGTTACATGCTGATGCGGAAGATATGTATTGGTCTATCATTAAACAAGAAACCTCACTTTTCTTTGGTTTAATCCCTGATTTATCAGGGCTTGCCACAGCAGAATAAAGCTGCCATAACATAAATATATTTTATGTGTCAAGCATTTGTGTGTGTTGCATGCAGAGGTTGTCCAAATTTGACCAATCAAATAGGTCCTTACTATCCTTATCCCTGCCTCCCACGTAGTTGATGCTCTGCTATTAGCTAGAGCACAGCACAAGATAAACCTAGTGCCTCAGAGATCAGAGCAGAGAGGGAAAATTACAGCAGTTTGAGCCTAAAAAGAACTGTACGACTTGCTTTAAGTGAGAAGACGTGTCACAAGCACAACAACAGACATGTCACAAACCAAGATCACGTCCAGAAGAAACACAACTTATCTCCACACTCATCAGCAACATACCCTCAAGAAGCTTTGTGCTAAAACATTGGTTTACATGTTATTGTTTTACATTCAAATTGTTTAATGTCAATAATGTCAATAAATTGTAAAGCCCTCACAACACAGTGTTTCTGTAGGTAGGTAGTTCTTTAAAAGAATCACAGAGGCTCTTTCCAGCAGTGCTCATAACTTTTTATTAAACCTCTGTGAGTTTAACTGCAGTTGCTGCATGACTCGTGCGCATGCAAAGGGAATTTAGATTTGCCTGGAGAGACAGATTTCGATTCAACACACAACAATAAAACATGAACTTGTATTTTAAATATGTGATTTATATATTGCTGTATATTAGATTTTAGATGCGAAAGCACATGAATTGCAAGTCAAATAATCTAATGTTTACATGTTAATACTTTATTTACTTTATTTATGTGGATGTTGACAAGATATTTACACTAATCCCAATTATTTAAGGATTGTATAATTTATTTAATTATTTTATTCATAAAGACAGGCAAGAAAATAATTTGCTTAAAACATGCTCTTGTTTTAAGATGCCATGTAGTTACATTTGAATAAAGAATAATGTTTGAGAGTAATGCATTTTGTGTTTATATGTGTATGGTAAAACCAAACCAGAAATCAGAATATCTAGGTGTTTTATCAATGGTATTAGGCATTTGTTGTGCTTTAAAGTCAATATTTGCACATACATTGACAGCTTTTTTTTTTAGCCTGAATTAAATTCAAGACAGGCGACACGGTGGCCTAGTGTTTAGCACTGTTGCCTCACTGCAAGAAGGTCGCTGGTTCGAGTCCCAGCTGGGCCAGTTGGCATTTCTGTGTGGAGTTTGCTTGTTCTCCCCATGTTCATGTGGGTCTAAGCCAAAGGCGTTTAACATTTTATAAGATTAAAATATTTTAGTATGATCATTACATAAAGGATTTCTTTTGTAATCTAACAAAAATAGAGTAAGTAGGGAAATGTTATTGCAAGAAATATTGTATCTGCAATATTCAACAATAATATTACATATTTTGTCAATATAATGCAGCACTCCCTACTTTGGATGTTTATACAAGTTAGACTAAGATTTAGGCATTATAGCCAATATTTAACAAACATTAGGATATTGTGGTTAAACCTATGATAATGACACATACCTCCCAGATGCACTCAACCACTTTTATTCACCTCCCAGATGCACTCAACCACTTTTATTCACGGTTTGACTTGTAGAATGACAAACTTGCACAAAAACTACCCTCAGGTCCCAATGGCATGGTGCTCTGTCTGTCTTCAGCCTGTGTGAGGAAAACCTTATCTAGGAAAAACCAATGCAAAGCTGCGGGTCCTGACAACATACCTATCCACGTACTGAAAGACAGATGTCCTAACAGATATCTTTAGCACCTCATTGAGACAAGCAGTCGTCCCTACATGTCTGAAGTCCACAAAAATCATACAAGTACCAAGGAAATTATCTATGTGAGGTTGAGAGGTTACTCATAATGCATAATATCAATGTCAAACCCCTGTGTGCTCCGCCCTCTGCTCCACACGCTGCTGACACACGACTGCACTGCCAAGTTCAATTCAAACCACACCAAGTTTGCTAATGACACAATGATGATAGGTCTCATCAGCAACAATGATGAAACGCACTACAGAGAGGAAGAGGCAGAGCTTGCTGAATGGCGTGGGCCAAACAACATTTCCCTCAATGTGAGAAAGACAAAGAAGGTTGTGATGGACTTCAGGGGAACTCCTGAGGTTCACAACCCCACACTCTGATGCCTACACTTTCTCCGCCGACTGAAAAGGGCAAGTCTCCCTCCACCCATCTTTACCACCTTCTTCAGGAGAACCATTGAGAGTGTGCTGACCAGCTGCATCACTGTCTGGTACTAGAACTGCACTGCTTCTGACTGCCTGACCTTGCAAGACAGCTGAGAAGATCACTCTCCATTCAGGACATTTTACTTTCACAGTGCTCCAGTATTGCGAAAGTGTTTCACAGTGCTCCGGCATTGCTAACAGTATTGCAAAAGACTCCATCCATCCCTTCCACAGTCTCTTTCAGCTCTTGTCATCAGGAAAAACGTTTTGGAATATTAGAGCATGCTCTGCTAGACTACTCAACAGTTTCTTTCCGCAAGCCCTCAATTCAAATCTCCCAAAACCAGGATCCACACAAAAACCTCAACACATCATGCTATTCTGAGTGTGCCTCTAACAGGTGAGTGGGCACGACAAACCACCTGTAAAAAACACACTCATTCATCTCTGACTCTGTTCCAGACACTTTATTTAAACTCCATCTTATTCAATAACAAAAACAATGTTTACTGAATGTATCACAAATCATGCGGCACTACTTGCTTTATTTGTACCTCTTTTGCACAATATCGTTATGTGTTATGTAAAAGTACTTGTATAGTCTGTCTTAGTTTATGTGTATATGTATTTATAGCATATGTATAGTTAGTATAGTTAGATTAGCATGTATAGTTATGTATAGGTTTAAAATAGCTCTTACATCCAGTGTTGTGTTCATATTTACTATTGTTTAAGTAGCACCATGGTCCTGAAAGACACAACATTTTGTTCCAGTGTATGTCCACACATGTAGTAAAATGACAATAAAGGGTAACACTTTATTTTGATGGTCCATTTGAGTATTAGTAGACTGTCTGCTTAATATCTGTTGACACTGACATTTAACAGTCCTTCAACAGACATTTAACTGACTATAAGAAACTTTGCAAGTACATGTCAACTTACACTAACCATAACCCCAATCCCAACCCTAACCCCAACCTAACAGTCTACTTATAATCTACTGAGAATTAGGTGCAATGTAACTTACATTCAACAAACGGACCATCAAAATAAAGTGTGACCCAATAAAGTTCCACTTGACATGACCTTTGCATCACTATGGTTTTATTCAGTTTCATGCATGGGCCAATTGTTTCACTTCTTTAGACCTCTCAGGAGACACAGGTATTGATTTTTTCTGCTGTGCAATTGAAGGCAAAATTATTAGCCCTCTTGTGACTGATTATTTTTTAAATATTTCCCAAGTGCTGTTTAACGGAGCAATGACATTTTTCACATTATTTCATAATATTTTATTTTATTCTAGATTTTTTTTTTCATTCGGCTGCAGAACAAACCACTGTTGTCCAACAACTTGCCTAATTAACCTAGTTAACCTAATTAAACAAGTTAAGTTTTTAAATAGAACTTTAAGTAGAATACTAGTATCCTGTAAAAATAACTAGCAAAATATCATGTACTGTCATCATGGCAAAGACAATTATTTTTTTCTAATTTGTTGAAAAATGTGTTCTGTTGTCTCTGCAGTTGGCAAAGTAAATAATTTTTTTTAAAATAATTAATTTCTAAAAGCACTATCGTACATGCTTTCAGCTAATTAAAAGCTTCTGTAATATTGTACTAAAAGGGAAAAAAAAAATCAAAAGCACATTTTTGTTTTAGGGTAAGGTAAGCTATTCCTTTAAAAGAAGTTCTCCTTCATAGTGGGTTCAAATTAACCCCTTGTTCTCTAATTGGACATCACTAATGCAGATGTTACCAGCACAGAAGTTGCGGGTTGGGAAGGACCTGCTCCAGCCGACTGTACTGGCTTATGGTAAAGGTAAGTACTGGTGGACTGAGATGGCTGGAGAAGTGCCTGGTGATCCCTGCTGGAAAAGACAGCACCATCTCACCAGTGATCTTCACCAAACACCTACAACACACAGCAAGACACAAGAGAAGAATAAGGACAGCTTCATTCAATTTAGCTAAAATGTCTTTAGAACTTTAGAATGTGCTCTTACTTAGTGGGATCTGCTCCTTTAAAGTAGGTGCTGATGGTCTCTGTGAAGGCGGCTGCTACTGGTAGTGTGTCCTGAGGTCCCATTGTGAGAGGACTTGGACCTCTGGAACACGCTGAATACAGAAAGAGATTGAATTGTAAGGTTTAAGGGTCATAGCATTCTGGACTTAAGGTATTGTGGCATATTATCATTACCATCACACAACATAATCTGCAAAAACTGACTTGGGACAGCTCTGTGGCCCACCTGACACAGAGAGGTTGAGTTCTCTGCCTAGTGTAGGAGTGGAGGCTGCACTCAGAGAAGTGACAGAGGATATAGAGGATGTGCTCTCAGCTCTTGCCAGAGGAGCAAATGGAGGAGGACTCCAGGAGTGGACGGGGGGGCTGAATGGACGGGCCTGAGGAGGAACGAAACTGTACAATTAGGATGTCTAGTTCAGACTGTCAATCAAGTTCACCCTCCAGTGATTGCTGTTGTTTGTTTATAGTCTGCTGGATCTGGATTTACATGGGTACAATGCATTTACTTACAGCCAATACTTACAGAACTCTAAGCGAACCGGGTATTCCTACCAAATTTACTTAAGTATTGTGATGTACGTCCAAAATAAGGAATGCTAATAGAGGGCAGAGTTTTACTGTAGTGCTGTCTTCCTTATCATCTCTCAGTTAATCTCTCAGTTAATCAGTAATAAACTAGTGTTAGTTAATAATAATAATAATAATAATAATAATAATACCTTTTATTTTTAGGCGCCTTTCAAAGCACTCAAGAACACAGCAGATCACAAGCACATCATAAAAATACAAGCAATAAAAATAACAATCAGTATAATATTAAACCAGCAAATCATTAAACGCTATCCTAAACAAAAACGTTTTTATCTGAGATTTAAAATTGGAAATAAAGCTTATCACATGCCCCACCAGAGACAGAATCACACTGGACCACTGCTACACTGTTTTAACAGATGCATATCACTCTGTCCCATGGACAGTTTGGGGATTTCGGATCACTGTTTGGAACAGCTTCTCCCAGCCTACTGACAGAATCTAAAATCTGCTAAACCTTCTCCAAGTACTGTAAAAAGATGGACCATCTGAAACAGTACGTTTTGAATGCACTGATTGGACTGTTTTGAAAGCAGCAGCCACTGTTCTAGATAAGCTCACTGACATTATGACATCCTACATCCGTTTCTGTGCAGACATATGCATTCACAAAATATCAAATTAAAAGGAAATACAAACAAAATAATCAGATATGCAATTTGTAAACATTTCATTTAAATCAAATCCCTTAGATCGTATTTACACAGAACAAAATATGACATGGACACTAGAATAATTAGAAAATTATTTATTTATATATTACAATTTGCATATGCTTATAAACATTACATGCTAATAAATATCGTATACAGTGCATCCGGAAAGTATTCATAGAGGTTCACTTTTTCCACATTTTTTTATGTTACAAAATTCTACACACAATACCCCATATTGACAATGTAAAAAAAGATTTTTTGAAATTGTTGCAAATTTATTAAAAATAAAAAACCTGAAAATCACATGTACATAAGAATTCACAGCCTTTACCGTGAAGCTCTAAATTGAGCTCAGGTACATTCTGTTTCCACTGATCATTCTTGAGATGTTTCATCAGCTTAATTGGAGTTCACCTGTGGTAAATTCAGATGATTGGACATGATTTGAAAAGGCATACACCTGTCTATATAAGGTCCCAGGGTTGACAGTGCATGTCAAAGCACAAACCCAGCATGAAGACAAAAGGATTTGTCTGTAGACCTCCATGACAGGAATGTCTCGAGGCACAAAGCTGGAGAAGGATACAAAAAAAATTCTGCTGCTCTGAACTTTCCAATGAGCACAGTGGCCTTCATCATCCGTAAGTTGAAGATGGTTGTAACCACCAGGACTCTTCCTAAAGCTGGCCGGCCATCTACGCTGAGTGATTGGGGGAGAAGGGCCTTAATCAGGGAGGTGATCAATAACCTGATGGTCACTCTGTCTGAGCTTCAGCCTTCCTCTGAGGAGAAAGGAGAACCTTACAGAAAGGCAACTATCTATGCAGTAATCCATCAATCAGGCCTGTATGGTACTGTAGGGTAGTGGCCAGACGAAAGCCAATCCACACCTGGAATTTGCCAAAAGGCATCTAAAGGATGCTCAGACCATAAGAAACAAAATGAGACTATGAGACTGGTCTGATGAGACAAAAATTGAACACTTTGGAGTGAATGCCAGGCGTTATGTTTGAAGAAAACCAGGCACCGCTCATCACTAGGCTAATACCATCCCTACAGTGAAGCATGGTGGTGGCAGCATTATGCTGTGGGGATGTTTTTCAGCAGCAGAAACAGGAAGACTAGTCAGGATAGAGGGAAAGATGAATGCAGCAATGTACAGAGATATCCTGAATAAAAAACCTGCTTCAGAGTGCTCTTGACCACAGACTGGGGTGACGGTTCATCTTCCAGGAGGACAATGACCCAAAGCACACCGCCAACATAACAATAGAATGGCAATAGAATGGCTTGAGGCTGTAATTGCTGCCAAAGGTGCATCAACAAGGTATTGAGCAAAGGCTATGAATACTTATGTACATGTGATTTTTCAGCTTTTTTTATTTTTAATAAAATTGCAACAATTTCAAAAAATCTTTTTTCACATTGTCATTATGGGGTATTGTGTGTAGAAGTTTGAGGAAATAAAGGAATTTAATCCATTTTGGAATCAGGCTGTAACAAACAAATGTGGAAAAAGTGAAGCGATATGAATACTTTCTATATGCACTGTATATGTAATCATTAAACATCATAACAAACCTGCAATAAATGTATGAAATTAAAATGAAATACAAAATAAATATTATTATATCACATTTATAAACAATTTAAAACAAATCACAAAAGTTTATTAAAAAAGTGCTCTTTTTTTTTCTTCTTTTGACTACAAATGTGTGAAGTCACTATACGGCGTGGTGCTGTGCTGGTTTAAATGTGACTGGTGGACTGTACTCCCCGAGTGACCTTTGTGTGGGTGTTCGCTCCTAGGAGTACTGGTTTGAAAATGTAGTGTGTGGTGACTGAGGAGGCATGTAACCACAGCTTTTCAATTTTTGAGTTGAGGCGGTCCTTGGTTGATGACCACTTGATCATTGCTTGTACAAACTCATTGTCAGATGACTCAAGCTGTTAGAGGGGCTTCTTTTAATCTCCAGCTCATCCTGAGCAATGGTATCAGATGAGATTTCTGCTTTAACTTCACTCTTCTGTGACTGCACAGAGTTGCGTCGGGTCTCTGTCCACTTACTACAGATGGGAGAAATCTCTGAAACACTTTCTCCATCAGATATTGATATCCCAGCACCTGGCTGTTCCGAGACTTCTGGTCCTACGCCGCATGTCTCTATGCCTTCTGTGTTGCTGGAGATCCTCCCCAAACTGACTCACAGAGTTGAAAGAAGAGCAAGACCATCCGTACATGCCCACTTTTCTGACCACACTCAACAGCTTGCTGGTAACAGATGTGTGTGGCCTTCAATTTTGTAGTTACTTGACCTGTGAACACAAAACACAACCCAGTTATATAAAGGCAGAAAGGCAGCTATACCTACTGTACATATATGCATGACAAACTCACTTTCTCTCTCTCTCTCTCTCTCTCTCTCACTGTTTTACTTGTGTTTCTTTTACTGGATTGAAATCATTATTGAAACAAACACAAATACACTGATACAAAGACATGTTGTCTAGTCCCTGCCCCCACCCCGACAAAAACACAACAGTTTTTTTCACTTTGATGCATTTCTCCCAACACTATTTACATTTGCACAGTTAATGCATTTCTTAAAACAATTAGTTCAAACTGCAAAACCTAGTTGATAACCTGCGAAAGCGTGTCACTTGCTCAAAATGGGTAGCTCATTCCTCAAAAGCAAGTATTCATGTCATTGAAAGTGTCAGTGTCATCAAGATGAAAAGTCCTGACACCATTGTTTATGAACAAGATAGTTAAATGGCTTAGTCATGTTTTCATCATGACAGTTTACTCTGTACATTTTTTCGCATGTAAAAAAGTAAGATTTTGGTGATACTTCCTGAAAATGCTCAAGACAGCACCATATACTATTTGCACAGCCATTTGAAAACTACAGTAAAGTTAGACATCACTGCATTTAGTGAGGTGTAGTGAGTGCATTTAGTGAGTACAAGACACTGAATATGTGTGTTTCACATTTTTACTGCATTTGCTCTTTGCAATTCTAATTTATTCACAGCATTGTGCAAAAGAAGAAATACACCCTTATTTACAACAAACTTCCTTTGGGTAGAGCTGTGCACAACTGTAAACAATATTGCAGTACATATTGGAACTTAACCTACAACATACACAGGTCCGTAAATCATTCATGAAACTGAAACC